>JALLOT010003561.1:0-11129 GCA_036939595.1 Thalassiosira livingstoniorum | reverse complement strand
CCATGATTTTGTGTCATTTTTTGCAATTTTAGGCTCAATGGAACAGGGATATTGAGTTTGAAATTTTATCATTTTTCAAATTTGAAATCTGAATATCAGAATTAAATGTTAATATTCATTTCTTAATACATATTAAACTTTAATAATTTCACTCAAGATTCATTTACCAGATCTTAAATGTTGTTGATCTTAAAAAGAACAATATGTAGGTACTTACCTACTTCTTATTATTTACCTAGTATTCTACTATTGTACCGTCCTGCGTTCGTGCCTCGCTCAGCCGGCCAGCAAGCAGCCAGCCAAGCCAGCGTGCTGGTGTTGTTGACCTTGTCATTGCCGTTGCCAAAATGCCCAAGGCCAAACGCCCAAGCGACAATTCAAATCGGCAACGCTCTATCTATCTCTAGGTTACAGCACCTTATGTACAAGACATCCGCAGCACAGGCGCCATTAATTTCGTTGTTCCTTTGCCTCGCTCGGAAAGCATTCGAAATTCATAATCGGGCGAAGACGATGTTCATGCCGCTGTCGCTGGAGTTGATACTTTTATCTAATAAGATATTCTACATAAGTTTATGTTAATTTGATCGTTTCACTTAATTTGAATACTAATTAGTTAGATATCGCGGGCAAGTTCGCGACGATGACGACGCCAAACATCGTCGTCGTCATCATCAATATTACATTGTTATTATTGTTCGACCTGGCCTAAGGTACTTGCTTACTGTAAGCCTTGCTGCAAGGTATACTTATCATCTACTATACTTTCACTTAGTGTCATGGATGGACTCTTGGATTGAATGCGTGTGAAACTCCGTGCAGAGAGCGATGATGATGGTCATCTTTTCAAATTGAATTTGTCTCAATTTGTACTGAACTGGACAAGATCTTACATACGTTAGTTTTTCGTACAATTCCATACATCTTGAATCAATTTAAAATTTTACAGCCTCCCCAAGTTTCAAAACTATCATTTCGTTTCAAATTCTATCCCTAAACCCCAAAAACTAAAAAAAATGTACAAATTATGCTAAATTTCAATTGGCCATTACTCAGTCAATATTGGGTCTTTTGGCCTCATCTCTTCAACATCCAAGACCTAATAAGCCAGATAATTAATTAATTGATACATTATTGTGATATCATTGACTTTTAAAAAAACATGTTTGCCTTTGAAGTCAAACGTACGGTATCCAAAACATGCCTAATATTTTTTTAGATAAAAAAGTCATTTTAGCTATTTTGGCAAAAATGTCCTATCAACAGACCATCTCCTCACCACTCACCACCACTCACGAGAATTTTGTCCACTCTGTAGAGATAGCACTTATGTACGTAGTACGTATCGATGGGTCCATTATACGTAAGTATGTAGATTCTATATGGTACGAGATATCGAAATTCACAGGTTATCTTCTTTTGAGAAAGAAGGGTTAAAAACATTTTATGAGAAATTATTTTTACAAGATTGACTTCATGATTACGGCTATAATAATATTAGATTATCCTTCACATTATTAAATATCATGAATATTGATAATTAATTTTATCATGTGCTTCGTATCAATGAAAACTGCCGATATCTTACACAGATGATACATAGGTATTGTATTGTAAGTAGGAATACCTATACTGACGTTTATGGCACAACTTTCTCACAAAATATCATGCATGCATGCATGCATGCATCGCAATCAAAAAATTGGCGGAAGCGAGGCACAACCATAGAATGTATTGTGTACAGTAGTAGGTACTACTATGGTACAAATCAAAATAAAACAATACAATTGCGTTCTGAGTTCTGAGAGCGAGGATGTATGGAGAGGTTCATCTATGTACGCACATATGATCCAAAATCATTCTGCTCAAATCAGGCTCAAATCGTTCGTTTCTCCCCTACTCTCTCTCTTTAATCAGAGCAATTGGGCTGACAAATTGAGATCGTTAGAGGCTACTGTGTACTCCTATTCTCTCTAGAGTTTCAAGAAATTGGAGAAAGATATCAAATTCATCCCCGTGGCCCAAACAATGCGTCTTTTCTATTGAAACACATTGCTTTATGAATCGATACATTGGTAGTTGTTATTAATCTGTGTTGACAAAAAGAAGTAAAAAGGGGAAAGGGGAAATAACGACATCGTCAAACTGCCTGTAAAGATTCTTGGAAAATGATGCGATCGGCACTGTCACCTTGCTCGTCAGGTGTACCTACCGGACAAGCCAACAGTTCGTATAACGTGCGTGACGACTCTCGCTCAACGACGGTTATAAATCGAGGACGTGTTCGCGATATTAAGTCGATTTGGGAAAAGAACGCCACGGGGAACACTCAGAGGCAGGCACCAACTTTTCAAGCCAGTGAAATGGATCAAGAAAATGTTGGATACGCAAACAGAAATTTCAATGCTCGGGTTGGAAATTCTAAGCGAGAAAATTCCTGGCAAAAGCCATATGGAAGAGTGAATGAGAGCCTGCCGCAGCCTCCGGCGAGGCAGGACAAAAGTCTTGGGGGTTCAGCCACAAATCATCAACGGCAGAACTTCAGATCAACTAATGGAGACGAGGATCAAGAAAATGGAGGCAATCGATATACCAACGTAAATAATACTTCTGGTCCTGTAAAAAATGAAATACGCGAACCTTTTCGGAAGTTGTCTCATACCTCGACCGATAACTTGCCAAAGTGGCGTCAGAGAAAGAATGTCAGAGATGACTCCTGGATGCGACGAAAGGAGGATACAAGCCAAGAACAAAAATCTGGCAGAGGAGTGGCATTTTCATCACCTCCCACCACAGATTCTGATACGAATTCGATTGAAAAAACTGATTCCAATATTTCTGATGTTTCAATGCACTCCCCTAGCTCCAACAATACCAAATCGAGGTTTCCCAATCTAAGAATTGACACTGGAAATAGGAACCAAACATATGCGCCAAGTAACAGAGTTGATTACGGAAATGAAAAAGCAGAGGGCAGCAACCATACAGAGATCGGCGCCAAAATGGGCAGCGATACTAATAATGTTACCTTTCAGCAGCGAAAGCGGTCTCTTGCGGACGAAGCTTCGTCATATTCTGCAGAGAAAGAAAAAATTTTAGTATGTACGTCATCAGACTCTTCAACTTTGAACTACTCACTTGAAAAACTTCCAGAGGACTCCCACTCTTCCAAAACATCAGTATATTCTCGGACATCGAGTAGGAAATCCACGAAGAAGAAGCCATTACTCACAATTGACACGGGAGCATTTATGAATGATGTTCCTGTGCACAACAAACGTGACGAAGAAAACGGATTACGAATCAACACATCTTTGAATGAAATAGAAAACTTTAGATCTTCGGTTGGAAATACTGGCTTATCAATAAATGGATTGACCATAACTGCTTGTCATTCTGGTGATTCTGTAAACTCGTCACTCGCTTATTCCCTCGGTAATACAATTGAATCCGAAGTCATCGACTCATACCAAGTATCAAAGTTGCTACAGATCCCTCACAGACGAGATGATTCTAGTGATATCTATTCAGGCAACGGAAATGAAGAAAGCAAGAGCAGAAAAGATGATTGTGATCCTTCCGACCTTGTAGCATCGACTTTGGCGGAATGTCGGCTGCTGCTGCAAATGTCGCCTCCACCTACACCACTTGCCTTGAAAGCAGAGCCAGAGTCCCCATCTGAACCTGAGAACAGTCTTCAGTTGGTCGAGAAGCAGGAGGAGGAAGAGAGTGAAGGTCAAGGACATGAGAAAGCTAACAACTCGAATCTATCCATGGAAAGTCTGACAAAGTTTCTTCAGTGCCCATGTTGTTCTGAAGACTTTCAAGAAGATGGCATGCACCGCCCACTTCATTCCTTTGCATGCGACCACATTATTTGCCACCAATGTGTTGTCAAAAGCACTTTGACATCTCCTGTCCATTCAAATATGGTTGCTTGCCCAGAGTGTGGAGAAAAACGAGCGTTCGACAAAGTGAGGCCAGTTGTTAGTAGGGGCTACTGTAATCTAGTAAAAAACAAGGGGGCATTCTCAGCATCTCGAAATATGAAAGCAAAAGAAAGGCCCGAAACGAGGCAGCCTACAATCTACGAAGATTCAGTTTCAAACAATCTCATGCTGGTGCCATCTAACCACAACCGCACCCTTTCATCCTTCGGCCCACTAAGTGAAACTAGCTACTCATCGAACCACCGCCGCGCATTTACAATTGACGTGAGTACTCCTAGTGATGCTGACAACATTCAAAAGGATAAGAGTATGCCAAGCTTCGAAAGTGACAATGAAAACGCACCTCCTGAAGAACCTGCAACTCCTGTGACAAGAGCTGAGATGAGATTCCTGCAAAGAAAGGAAAAACTCACTCAAAGTCTCGAAAAAGTCAATAGGATCTTAGAAAAGTCAAAGGCCAGCAGAGTTCATTTTTTTGACGAGGCTAACTCTGAGAAGATGAGTGTGGGAGTGGGACGTGTTGGAGAGAATGCAAATCGCGAAGGTTCGTGGTTCGAAAAAACAAATAGGATTGTTGATAAGTCGGAGGGCCAAGAAGAACAAATCAATAGAGCAGCTGAAGAAACAACGAATGATGAAGAGCTTACAAAATGCAACTCATTAGAGCACACGAGAGACCAAGCCCGTCCAGAACTCAAATCAATGTCAATGGACGAAGCACACGCGAGATCCGTAGATTCAACGGAAGAAGAACAGCCGACGAGTGCACTTGTGCCTTTTACAGCGGAGACGCAATTGAATCACAGCGACAAGATTACTGAAGAAGAAGGTACAATGGAAGAACCAATATCTGATATGGCGAAGCATCTCCAAAATGCTATTGTTTCCCACAATCGCATCAGACCAGATCTTCGTATTGACACCGCTCTTTACACCCCTCTTCCAGCTACCAGCAATGCCATCAAGTTCGATGACTCAGCTACAAAACCAACCACTGATTCGCCGGAAAGAAGCGACACTCACATTGCAAAAGAAACAATACCGTCGAATCTTATTCCAATGAAACAACCTGATCAAAATGAATCATTAGCAATATTTTGCTCTCCAAATAAAGACGACCCTTTCCAGCCTGCTGAAGAAAATCCAATTCCATTCTCTAATGTAGAATCAAAGGAAAGTTCATGGTCGGATGAAGACGACCAATGCCCCTTTTTGTCAACAAATATTGGATCAAGTAAACCAGGGTTGAAGCAAAAGATAAAAGTTAGAATAACGGGGAGTTCTGAGAAGTCGAGAAAGGATCAGCAGAAAACAACCGATGACCAAAAATGCCCTCAATTTATGCCATCTTTAAACTATTCTACAATGCAAGATTCGGACGAATACGTGGGGTTAGTGCATGACAGCGCTAGTCCCATGTGGAGTAGCAATACACGGAATGCATTTTCGGCAAAAAAATCGAAGAGCGATTCAAGAGGCAGCCGGGGCTCAAGGCGCTCATTGAGCTTTGACGGAAATATCCACACAGTATTCCGCCCAAATTACTTGGAGGCAAAGAGTGAGGACGAAATCAGCAGCAGGCGTGCCAATAAAGACACAGAAAATCAACTGGACACAAAAGACGGCATGCCTTCATTTGGATTGCCATTCTATGATGGGAAAGCTGTCCTCCCTGATGGCCCAACATACGACTTTAGCCAACCCAGTTGTTCGCAGTCAAGTGATGAAGAGAATTATTCTATGAAAGGTGCACTTGTTGGACTTGTCACCCACAAGAAAAAACCTCTTCATCGAAAAATTCTTGGAAAGTTAGGTTTCAGGAAAAAGAAGAAAGCTGCAAAGTATGGGGAATTGACTTGATGAGCCATTTTCTCATGTGTGATCCTCATGCTTGCTAGCCGTAGAGTGAATGTTTGTGAGCTTGTTCAGACACATATGGTAGAATATCATTTAAAGATAATCCGATGATTCATTAATTGTAAAGTGAAGTATCTTCTACATATGTTGATTATGCTTTACACTTGTGTTTTAGTACTTTTTTGTCAAGTACTAGTAGCAAAAGTAACACATTGCTTATGAGACTATTTCTTGTGAAACAGAAGACTTTGTTTGTAATCTTCAATGGTTCGAGCTCCCTGGTCTGAGTTGGGGTGAGAACTTACGCTAGCTCATCACCGTGATGCCACATTTCGAGCTTAATTAAATTTCCCCATGTCATCAATGATAACTCTCTGAAAAGAATTGAAGTTCAAAAATGAGAATAGATGCAATTTCTTCTTATGTATGTAACCCCCTAACAAGCTGAATCATCTCAATCTTCTTAAGCAATCACCTACATTTCATAAAAATGTTTGATTTTGAAATGAAACAATAGTTTAAGAAATTGATCATGGTCAATTAAAAAATATTCTTACCATACATCTTTGACTCTGGAGTTACGATAGATTATTTTTGTCTTTTTGGCAAGGCTGGACTTACATCTTTATTGGATGGTTGATATATGGCATGAAGGACACATAGCATGAGTGTAGAAAATGAACAGTAACCTTTTGTTTTAATGGAGTTCTCAAAAGCACCATATTCAGCAATGACTTGATCAGTTAGTCCAAGTCTATTTCTTGCCAGAGTAGACTCTCCATATAGAAGCACCATGACTTCTTGGAAAATAGTATGAAACACCCAAGATTCACCTGATGGAATAACTGTAATATTCATTGCATAGAAGTTTCTATCACTAGATTTAGTCCAAACTAAGAATGGATCTCTTTTTTTACTATTAGTCCTGCCTGTGACATCCATGAATGAACACTCTGGGAATTGCATCCAGAACTTAATCATTTTGAGACTTGTCAAAGAAAAAAAGCAATAATAATTTTGAGCTCTTGTCAAGTTTGGATATTTTCTCAATTGCTTTAATTTTGCAGCTGTGTCTTTGCTTTGATTCAATTTTTCTGCTCCTTGTTTTTTCCTCTTTCTCTTCATTTTGGGTCTTCATCTGTTGTTGTGGATCATTAATTCTGATTTTTGATCATTGTACACACAAACATAATATCTAATCATTGTACTTTTCATCACGGCATTGAGAAGATTAATTTAAGCACTCAATATTGAGTACATTAAATAATTATGTCCATAACTGTTGATCAGAACAACTAACCTCTCAAGATATTTCATTGTTTTTCCAGCACCTGCCCAATCATGTCCACTGACAAGATACTGTTCTTTTGCCTTACCCAATTTTCCACTGAGATTTATCATCATTTTCTCATCTATGACTCTGCACATCTCATCCTCTTCTAAAACTGCAACTAACTGTTTCATACTAGCACTAGCTTTTATTGTTGCCGAGATCCATTTTTGTTGAGCAGAATCAATCATTGTGTTGAAAGCATGAATTTTTAGATAGATAACATTACCCATAAATTTGAAGAAAAAGGATGATTTGCATTTTGCACATCTCTGATTATTCTCATAACTTGAAGTATCCCCTCTCCTTTTAGGTGGCTGATTTTCTAATTAAGCTATTTTGTTCTCTTTTTGGTATTCTTCTTGTTTTTGTTAAGTTTTTTTGTGTTTGCATCCATTCTATCCACCTTGCCTATTGATTTCATTTTTTCATTGTTTCTGTCTTCATGCCAACTTTGGTCATCTCTCAATCTTCAAAATCTTCTTTAGATCCAATATTTATTTTCACACCACATTGGTGCTTCAATGGTTATCAATCTTGTTGCAACACTACATATATCCTCTGCCTAGCACAAGTATACTCCCACAACACAATGATCTGATGTCTTTACAAATCTTGGTCAATGACTCTTTACCTGAATATTTTTCATTGAATTGGTAAAGCATGTGTGATGGATGCACATTAATCTGATTGTGACATCCTTTGGGGTGGTTGCATCCTTCCCTGCCACACAAGAAATGTCTACAATCTCATTTTCCAATGTGTATTAGGAACTGATTTTTCCATTGTTACTCCTTTTTTATGAGACCAATCAAATGTTTGGTTGTTTCAAGTCCATCGTAATCATATTGCATTTTGAAAAAGAAATTTCACAGTAAATTAAATGGGAGTGATAATACTTGATGCAGTGTTAAGTAGAATCAATATTTTTTGTCATTATTGTTGAGTTATTAAAATATTCATCATGCTCTGTGTTGAGTTATTAAAGTATTTATTGTACCCTTCATTGTGTTGTTAATTTATTAATCAGGTACAATGTTGAGGTGATAATATATTTATTTACTCTATGCTGAGTAATATGATAAAAACTGAAGCAACTGTTGAGTACTTTTGGGATAGTGTTGAATTATTTTGCTACTAAATTAGTACATTTTTGAGCGTACTTGATTGGGGAAGTGAAGGTTCAAGTAATCGTTCATATTGATTACACACAATATATATTGGCTACATCTCATGTCCTTTTTTGACAAGATTTTTATCTATTTGTTGCCATTCATCCTTAACTTTCTCCATTATTTCTTTCAAGGCCATCTTGAAAAAGTTCAATCAAACATTATCCTCCATTGAGGATGAAATTTGTTTTGCAATTTGTAAAGCTTACTAGATAAATTATCTAACACTTTTTGTCCATACTGAACATCACTAAAAATATTGTTGTAGAATATGATTTGCTTCTGCTCATAAGACGCTTCATCATCATCCATTACTTCCTGTAAGACTTGGATAGAATTTGGTACAGTATTTTTGAGGCTTCAAAAATTGTCATACCAATCAGAAGCATTTTTAAGTTTGTTGTAAGTCATAGATTTGGGTGTGCCATTCTGGTTGATCCAAATCCAACCATGTGCCTCACTGATTTTGTCTTTGTTCTTTATGATTGATTCCAAAAGGGCATTCTCTTTTGCTGTTTTCCCCAACCATCTTTCATAAGATCAATGAACTGTTAAATTAACACCATTTTGAAACCTATTCACTTCTTTGCCCTCTTCTTTTTGATACCATTGTTATCATCTATGTTTCTTTTTTCCATTATACTGTGTGCTTCTGCAATGGATATAGTTGGTGCATTTGTCAACTGACAAATATCATGGAGCTCTTTCACTTTAAAGTTTTCTTCCAGCAAATTTTTGGTTGACAATATTGTGTAATCTATTGTTTATTTTTGCTTTTAATTAATGCAATAACAAAAAATAATCTTGTCAATATATAACATAACATGATGTTATTTTATACGTGAAAAATGGGCAGTAATGAGTACTTTGATTATAATTAATGGCTAACACAAAAAGGAGCCCATGCTATATTAGTCACCTTATTATAAATTTTTTCCTTAAGTAATCTCCAATATATATATTTTAGGTCATTCTAATCCCATTTCATATAAGATTTTTTGATTTAAATTTATTGAAAGTACCCATACATATTTAAATCAATTTTTTGAGGTAGCAAAGTTTTGAGGTTTACTTTAAAACCTACCAATTTCTATGCCCAAATTCAATTTTTTGCAAAGCAGTTCAAAGATTGATCTAGGAAAGACTTTTAAATTTTTAAATGTTTTTAAATAGAATTTGGCATATTTCATTCTGAAACCAAATTAGTACTTAGATATGGTGGTAAATAAGTTTTTAGGTAGAATTTGGCACATAATCAGCCATAAATGAAACTCCTGAATTCCAGTACTGTGAACTGAAATAATGATGTTGACTTTGGAAAAGGTAGGTACCACCTGCAAAATAATAAGAAAATGATCACAAAAAACCAATCAATACCTTAAACTTGAAAATTATCTTTTTAGATTAAAAATGGCACATTAATTATTTCAAAGTATGTATTCTTATTACTCCTAATTTTTTCTGAGGATTAAATCCTACCAAGTTGTTTCTGTTTGCCTTTGCAAAACCGCATACAAAATTTCCTCACAAACTATGTACGCTAGTAAGATACCTAGAATATTTACTTAGATGTTTGCATATCTAAAAAATAATTTGGATACATCCTGTCCTAACCTGATTTAAGGGGTATTTAGCAAGGACTATTTTAGCGATTCAATCGCAAGCAGTTTTACAATTCGAAATTGAAAACCATTCGAACGAGTATTCGAGGGAGCATTTGAGCGCGAACGAAATATCAGAACAAACTTAACTCACTCTTTTATTTAAGATTTATTCTTGATTCGATTCTTACTGAATTCCTTTAGATTTAGAGTATTAACTTTTACTGGCTTTTTGGCTCAGGCCTTTAATGGCATGGGGCCTTTAATGGCATGGGACAGGTTTAACTCAAAAAATAGTTATATTAATATTATAGATTACTTGGACTACTTATAGAATAATCCATCAAAACCAAATATGGTTCATTGCAACAAATAACAACCACTATTTGAATAAAAAAATTTGGAATTTGGGACACATTAGCTAAAATTGATCAAACTCCCACTCAAAAACATCATTGCAGTTGAAATCTACACAGCAACAAGGATAGTCAATTGAAGCCACAGGCAATATACAGGTGCCAGTCTGATTTATCCAGTGAGAAAGAAATTAGGATCCAAATAAAAAGAATCAACCAGTACATCAACTCAACCAAAGCAAAAAGAAATACACATCATTCAACTGAGAGGAAGATTAATTCACACACTTTGTAACTGTTCATATTACAAGAATGTTGTACACAACAACTTAAAAACACAATTGAAAGCAATGACAACATCCTCAACATAGTGATGTGGCTCATAAAACAGCATTGGGACTGGGTCCATTTCTGGCAAACCTGACCACCCTTGTACAAATTATCAGTGTATATAATTCCTGGTACAACAAAGAAGTCTGCAGTTACTGATAACAATAATGAAGGAAAAGGTAAGCATAACAATGAGTAATGACAGAAATGACTGTTGTCAAGCCTAAATGTGGGTGATAGTAAAGCAGCAATTAATAATTACTAGAAATGTAGACAGAAATGGAAAAATCTGCAACAGTGCAGCAATAATCTTGACAACAAAAAGAAAAATGAATACAAAGGATAACATGAAGCCCAAGAATTTAGAAAAAATATTGATATATGTGAATGCAGTTGAGATACCAGCAAAGATAAGGGGTGGCGTAGTAAAAATGTGAAAATTTTAAACCCAACTATATTTGGTGAAACTGTGGGGTTTGTTAGATCTATATAAATAATGAAGTTTGTAACAAAAATCATGAAAAAATATTGAT
>JALLOT010003560.1:0-11130 GCA_036939595.1 Thalassiosira livingstoniorum | reverse complement strand
CATGAAAAAAATATGCAATTGCTGCATTGCCTCAGTGTGGGCTTATTTGCAAGAGAAGTTGTTATTGATTTTTTAATTTTGAACATGGTCTCATTATAAAAGTGAACCTAAATTGGGGTGATTCTGATTCTCAACAAATCAATATGCATGCCTGGAGCTAGTTACATATCTTCTTCACGTATCATAATACTATGATACCTCTTTTCACTATCATATGGTGCATATTAATCATTGTACAAAATATAACAATTTCTTGTATAATCAACAGAATTTATCTGTTTGTTCAGGATTAATACAAATGACGGATTCTTTATTAGAAGTTCTTAATTGATTTCCTTTATAGTTTTTGTTGTTGTAACTACTCAAATACATTTAACTGCACTTCAAGTAACACAAAATACATCAACTCATACAAAAAGAAACAATAGCTAAGAAAATTATTGGTTTGATTTTAACTTTGATTAGTATCTTAAATTACCACAACAATGTTCTTTATTTATTTTGATGCTTGTCATATGTTTTATTACTCAAGAACACTATTATTAATAGAGATTGTGCTAGGAATTTATTATGTCCCTTTAAGATATTTTTACATGCATTTAAATATGTTTGTTGCATTGAATGTAAAAGTGAATAGTTATTCCTACAAAAAAACAAATTGAAATGGTTATTAATATTACTTCTTCAAGTTTCATCTTAAAATGATCCACAAAAATTACATCCAAATCACCTTCAACATTATTTTTCTTATTAAATGACAATTAACAATATGAATTCATGTAGAAGCTACATAGAAACTATTAATATTGATTTTTGAAACAGAAAGACAAATATGTATGTAATATTTATTTATATAAAAACCACGTTTTACCTTCTATCATTGTATTGGAAAATCCTCAACATGCATATCTTCAAAAAACACATCTGCTTCAATTGGGTAGTACTTTTGCAGAGGCATTGATCATCTATGTTGATTTCCCTTGCAAAGTTCTTGTGCTTGTGGCTAGAGAGCTGGATGCATTGTCAACATTGAGTTTGTGATAAATGGGCACTGGGAAAGCTACCTTTTGGGGGAGTCATTGTTTCAGTGATGATTAAAATGATATCTACTCATGCTTTTTAATACTTCTTATCTTTAGTAAGATGTAAAAAACTAAGGGCTGATATCAAGTTCCAATGGAAAAGTCATTGAAGCTGTAGTGATGGAAGTTTTCATTGTCATATTCCATCCTACCTCACAAAATTGAAAACTTTTAGAATTTGTGATTTTCCAACTATTGAGAGTAAGTTCATTCCTTATTTTATGAAGTGATGTTGTGTTCTGGTTCTGATAATCTCCAATTGGGCTGTTGTTGTTTAAAAAACAGTGTGGATAGTGCTTTAAACAACTTTCAATCTATGATGATGATAGTTTAGTCCAAATTGTCACTGCATAGGAACCAATGAATATTTGTTGACCATTGACCTAAACATAAACAAAAAAGGTTACCTGAATTTTCAACTAAGCAACACTTCAAGATTGCTTGAAAAATTGCCTCATAAGTACATCTCTCGTATAAAGAACAAAAAAGACCAATAACAAATAAGAAGGATTTCTATGTTGATTTGTGTACTGAATTTGAGCTTGTTTGTCATATTTTAGACTACCTCAGTTTGAAATAAATTTAATTTTTGCACACAAATGNATGTTTGTTATCATCAGAAATTCACCATATTATAGTTTTATAGGTACAAAGTTGTCATAAAAATTCATCTTTTCCTGGAGTCATAAAGACAATAATTCTGTACAAGTAAACTCATTCAAGAAGCAAATGAGTTTGAAAATGATTTTTCTTGTAAATGTGGTACTAAAAGTTAGATCAAATGCATATGGCAAACACTGTGAGTTTCTCATGTTCAAGGAAAGAAGGGATGACTAATTTTGCTGTAAAATCATAAAGTGCTAAACAATTAAATGTCCATTACAAGAAAATTACAAAAGGTTACCTTTCTTTTGCCGGTCAGAGCAAAATTAAGGAACTAGCGCTTTACCTTAGGAGTTGATACCAGCATCATGGTCAATTTTATGGCTAATATGTGCTCTTACATAGAAAATTGGTATGACATGTTTTGCAAATACTCCTACTTTTTTGCAAAGGTACAAATATTTACATACTAAATAAATCTGGTATTAATCTTTCTTGAAAATGATTCAAACAATTAGGTTTGCAGGAATGCCTTTGGTAATGTTTCATGAGAAATTAGGAAGGGTTTGCATTTTGTATGTACTAAACATGGAGTCAATTCCTAAGGTAAGCCATTTTCCCTTGTAATTTTTAAACAACAATAAAATCCTAGGTATTTCGATGGAACCATGAAACATATCTTTTCAAGAACTATGAATAATCTGGAGTTAAATGATTGAGATTTATGCAAATTATCAAAATGCAACAAACATGGTGCGCAACCAAAACTCAATCAAAATAACTTCACCAGTCAATGGAAGCGGTGCATTGTACTATTGTGAAACAACAGATGGAAATCAAAACCTATCCTATTTTCCACTCCATTTATTTATTTTTAAGATTGTCAAAAAACATGAACTCCAAAAATGATTCATTTCAATTTGAATTGCATGAATGCTTCAGAAGTTGAAGAATGTCTATTGAAACAGGAGATACTTATCACTTGGTACACATAAGTAAAGTTTTTGCAGAATGAAAATCAAAGTGATCTGATCATAGTTTTACAAGAAGAGTGTCCTATCATTAATATGATACATCATTTCTCCCCTCTGAAAGCAGCAAAAAGTAGTCCATCATATTACCATGCTTGCTATTATACCAACAATTAATATTGACTTCCATCACAGAATCAAACAGAAATGGTCCAATATTATTTGGTACATATTACTCCCGAGAACATCAACTGTCAATCTATCTGCCTAATAGTATTTCGTTTGCAGTTTTCCTTGATTTCTCTTTTTTTCTTTACCCATTTTTTTCTTCTTTTCTATTGTTAGGCAGCAGGTTAAAACTCCCTCCCGTCAGCACAGCAAAAATGCCTTCTAAACCAGAAAAATTCAAGTATTTCTGTGCGGATAATTCCAACCACCATTACAAGAATAGCCTCTATTTTGTACCAGTCAGTTCGTAGAATCAAAGTGAGTGAGAATTTTACAGTATTGATATTACTTGATGGTGGAAATAATCACACCTACCTTTAGAAGTATCAAGTTGTTGAGTTCCACTGTTTGTCACATGGTTAGGTCTTTGGTTGATAGGAGATATTTACACCCCGGAAGGTCACACATCACCAGTCGATTTCCTCATGAAAATCCATTGATGATTGTGGTAAAAATTAATCATTCAAACTACCCAGAGATAATAACGTGAAACTTGGTCTCAAGAACTAAAACTTCATAACAGTTGCTTCCAATGCATCCAAATCTTCATAGATAGATGAAATTACTGCTGCACTTTCTACCATTACCTTCACAGTCACGCGAGTGAATTTCCTACCTCTCGGAGTAACACGTGTTTCCATTTGTGCGCTTGGGCCCAAAGTGTTGATGAAAACTTTTTTGACCTCACTTTCATAAATTGCGCACGGAGATGATACGTCATCGACAGCAGCCTCCACTGATTTACCCACCACACTGAAAGTATACTCGGTGGGAAATTGAAGCATCGCTCCAAGAATGTTTCCCATTTGATTTTCGTCGTCGATGG
This sequence comes from Thalassiosira livingstoniorum, assembly GCA_036939595.1. Lineage (NCBI taxonomy): Eukaryota > Bacillariophyta > Thalassiosirophyceae > Thalassiosirales > Thalassiosiraceae > Thalassiosira > Thalassiosira livingstoniorum. The sequence continues at coordinate 7,420 of JALLOT010003560.1, read as the reverse complement.
TGCCAGATGGTGGATCATACGATCCCATGAGCGCATGCACCTACCCGGCGAAAGGTTCGCCAAAAAAAATACGGAAACCAACAGTTGGTCAGAAGATAGCGGGGCCTCAAATAATAATCAGTGCCGCATCGCCATATCCTGGCACACCTTGTATTTGAAACGGTCCGTTAAATCATTTGCTGGTTCAGTTTGATTGGAGCTCCTACCACTGTCAGGATTATCAGAATATGACGAAGATGCAAAAAGCTTTCCCCCTTTCCACTTGATCAAAGTGTTACACGAGCAAAATGAATTGGCATTGGGAACCACATTTTGAAGGATGTACAACAAAACACAGACTCGCATAAGAAAATGACACCAACCAAATGTATGCTGGGGGTTTCTGGTTTGTCTTGACGCCATGGTGTTGCTGTGATAGAATGCGAAGGAGTCGGTTTTTTTCTTTGAGAATGAGGAATGATGAGCTGGATGGGAGCGAGGAGTGAGGAGGAGTGCGTGAGGAGTGAGGACGAATTTTGCTTGCAATTGAATTAAGCAGGAGATGATCCAGTTCCATCCGCCCTTAAAATCCATCGCCCACTTTTTTCAACTAAAATTTAGCACAAACAGTATTTTCGCTCATCTATTTTTTATTCAAGCATTTTTATATAATCCATCCAAGGACAGACCACAAAATAATATCTTTTTGTCCCCTCTTCTTTTTAATGCATGCACATTCAATATATCTCAAGAATGCATATCATGCACACTAATTACAAAGTAAACCAAAGAAAAAAACTATTAAAAAACACTAGATAAGGTTAGTCTTTGAGAAATAAAATCATAAATGTTCAACTAGTACGTAAAAAAGCTGTAGATAATATTATAAACAGCAGAAACACTAGAGTAAAGTTAGCTAGCACAAATCACTACATATTGGTAAGTATGAATAGACATGTACAATGATATTGTTCTGAATGTACTAATTTATTATAGATTTTTTATTCTGTTTTGTTAACTTTATTGCAAAGTATGATATCTTTAGTTTGAGAGAAATAAATGATTGCCACACTCCTGTCATGACAAAGTCACTCAATCCATTTGGCATTGGTGGCTGCTTCATTGGTTGCATTGAGTTGCCTTGTTGTAAGTGGAAGTGACATCATCATTGCCATCAGTGTCATCAATGACCACATCTTATCACACCTTCACCACATTGAAAAACCATCACACCATGCACCTCATCTCCCTTGATTGCTCAACACTGTTGCCTCCATTGTATGTGACATCATCACCTCCATCTATTCGAAGACAGTATCAATTGGCTGCACAAGTTGTAGTGTCATTGATGGTGCCAATGTCATATTTGTCATTGTCATCAATGGATTCAATGGCTGCAACATCAACAAGTTGCAACACTTCCACCCACATTCACCCAATCTTCCTCAATAACCCAAAACCACAGCCTCTGTTGTTGTTATTGGGGCATGAAATGATGAAAAAATAATTGGACTATCCTTTTTATTTTATGGTAAGGGATGTATTTCAGGTGGGTGGTGTGTAGGTTGTATGTGCAACCAGGTAAGGGTGGTAAAGAGGAGTGATAGAGTTTAACCTGGTTTGGCATTATATACTGTCAACAACATAAATGTGGATTTGTGTTCTCAATAGAAATTTTTAAAAATTTGATAGCATAAACAATTTGAAAAAATGGAATGAAATGAGAAGCCCATATGTATATTTTGTACCAAGAAGTAAAAATATATTGGGCTCTTACTAGGCAATGGATTGGGTGATGGAACTCAGAGCAATGGAACTGGATCACCTCATAAGAAGGGGCGGTTTATGATTTTCATGATCAGGTTTGTACTGGTTCCTGTGCCTGTAGATACCCCAAACACATTCTGGCTTGAGCATCTGACAGCCCAGAAGACAGCAACACATAACTACACACAAATTACTAGCAAAAAAGTGCCATGGCAATGGTGCTTCCACCAAAGTCAAATCCCATCTACACACTATCATCTTATTTGTTGCATTCCTCCAGGTGTTGCGTTTATTAAGTTTTAATAGCTATGCAGTACAAGCCAATTTGTTGCACAATGGAGCCTTGGGCCTGTTATGACTGGGTGTACACCCTTCCTGGGAAGCTGTAATTGCTCTGCTGTGATACCAAGAAAGTGATCCATGACCACAAGCTTCATGCATTCTCACCAAAATACGATTGTATTCCCTACTCAGAAAATTAATTGTAATTAAAAGATCAAATGATAGTTGTATTGTTACATACACAACCAACATATGATGTGTATTTTTTTGGCAAAGAATGAAGTGTAAGTGGTATGTTGTTGATTTTTGCATGTTGTTATTATTTGAACAATGGATAAAACAAAGTTAGATTGCCTGTCCTGGAACAAGATAAATTAGATTATAACTGCCATTGAGCAGCCAACAAGATGGTAACCATGGCGAAATAGGAACTTCTGGTTTATGGTCTCCATCATAACAAATGGTTACTCCTATTAGAGAGAAATTCCACCACTGCAACAAGCACTCATCAGCATTGCCTGCATCTGGAGATGTCATTTCTGTAATGCTAATTACATAGTTACTAGCTAACATCTCATCTTCCTTTATCATACATCTCCCCTTCAACTTTTTGTAATAGTCAGATACCATATCAAACATGGTTATTCCCTTCATCACAGCATTGCTCAAAGATGCAGGATATTCAAGGTCATTGATGCACACTTTTTCTGTTGTAATTGTCATCACTATTGTCAATGGCATTATCAGATCATGACCATTGTACAAAGAAATAACTAGTCTCCAACAAATATCATCTTGGATTTTTTGCAAAGGAGGACCAAGCAAACTACTGATAATGGAGGTAAATCTTCCACGGGGTAGATTGAGATAGTTTGGGATAGGAGAACTAATCAACAATGAAAAAATCAATCCAAAGTACTCACCATTGTCTGCCTTGCCACATCATCCATCATGGATGTCTTCTCTGATGTCAAAATATCCATAGATACAGGAAAGAAAATGCAATCAAGGCAGAAGGAGTTGGAGGTGTCAAGGGAATGGGTTTTTGGATTGAGCAGGATGAGGATTTAACTGTGACTGATGTATGAGGTATGCAACCTGCAGTGTCTGATGTCTGCCTTTTGTGCCACACACAATATACACCAGTATAGAGATAACTTTATGTAGATGGTGGCAAGGGTGAAGGGCTTTTAGAAGATGTTATTGGCCCCATTAATGGGGGTGGTTTGTTTGTGGTTGAAAATTGGATGTGTTGTTGGCTTCATTGTGATGCTACATATTTTTCTAGTAAAATATGTGCTGTACCCATAGCCACAATAAAACATCAAACATCATCAAAAATTTGACAAACCAGGATTTCTCATGTTGAACTATGAAAACTTCAACTGTCACTGCATATATCATACCTACTTACAACACTTAGTACCTGCCTGCAAACTGGTGATTTGTTACAAAAAATGAAGGTAAACAAAACTGTGTATGGTAATACTTCTATTATGTTATGTACCATAGTGTCTACTTACACCCTGATAGTATGTTACTTAAGTATGATATTGTATTCCAGAAAGTAAAAATGGAGACTCCTCTTCTACTTTCACTCTTCTTCTCTACCTAGATAAGCCTAGATACTGTGGTGGTGGTAGTGGGATAATGAAGGAAACCTTCAAATGAGGAGTCCTTTCCTACAACCTTCTATCAAATCATCAGCTAGGGTCCCTGATTTCTAGGTGTTTGATTTATGATGTTACTTGCTGCAAGTTTCCCCAGATGGTATGCCTATAATCCTGGGGTGACACTAAATGTCAGCCAACTATTTAAACTATGTTGGATCACTACTCATTGATTGCTCCAATTGCTCTCACCCCTATTGCCTTTGATTCCTCACTTATGCCACTCATGTTCATTTTTTTTCTTTAATTCCAACCAGAAAGACATAATGACTGCCAGCAACCAGAAAAAGCTCCTTCCCCTGGCTCAAGAAAATTGACAGTTGCAGCACACATTGTTCTTTGGATTCTCCACAGTGATGATGCTTTCTATCACTCCCTGCTTTCTACATCAAAGATCATTGGGGTCTATTCAGCCCCCACCACCACCCTCCAGCTACAATGAATCATCAAAAACACCCCTGAGCCATCACTTGGTTTGAGTGCCACACAGCTTCAAACCCAATTTTCCAGAGACAGTTCCCCATCAGAAACAGGTGCTACACATGTTGCATCTCCATGAACCTCATGGTTTCATCCCAGTAAATTCAAAGATAGGCACCAAAAGAAAGTTATATTGGAAATTAATAGCCTCAATAGGCTCTTCCCACCACATATTGAGGAACAGGTCTAAGAAACTTGGGTGTCACATTGTTGAACCTGAGGGTGGCAACCCATGTGGAGTGCCTAGGTTGTCATACTAAAGGAAGGCATCTTCTGCTACAATTCAAATAGAATTAGTATTTCAGTGATACCATAGTCAAAAGCTGGTGCATTCTGAGATTTTACTTATTAGGAAAGATAGGTACATAAAAAGGCCTGAAATATGTGTACACATTTGCATCAAAATTTTGATACCTACAACTTATACTTTTATGTAGGTTGATAAATCTCTCAGAAGAGACTCAAACAAAACTGCACTTCTTTCTAATCAAAATGATATTGAATTTTGCCATATTTTTCAAAAACTATTTATGTCTTGAAACTTGGCATGAAAATATTGGTACAGTATTTTTCCAATTGTTTGTAATGACATATTACGTTATGTATATCATAGTACCAAGCAAGAGGGAGGTGCTGGAAATTAATTGGGATAAGTAGATAGACAGATGATAGGTAAGTAGTAGTAGGTACCATAGCTTTTACCTGTGTTCAAATGATGTCATTCATTCATTATTCAACAACAAGACTCATGGACCATTCTATGATTGTGACATTTAGTTCTATCTATTTTTATTAAAATTATGTAAATTAAGTGATTTAAAAGATTTTTGAATTTTTTATTTTGATTGTGATTTGTTTTCTGTCACAAAAACTCACCATGAAAGATTTCATCATCATCATGGGTCTAAGCAATGGATAGATTTTTGAATTGAGTGAAACAGTTTTTGGAATGAAAAAAAATCTTAAAAAAGAAAACATTTCAGATGGATGTATATTTTTTCATTCCAATTCATTCCTACTCATTCCAAAACCTAAAAATCATTTCAAAAACAAAAAATCAATTTACAAAAAATTCAGAGTCAATCCATATGTAAGGGATTTTTTTCATTTTTTATTTGTCAAAACAAGATAATAACAGTCTGGAATAGAAACTGGTATCTACTTTGGTACAGTGGTATTTAAAATACATATCCTTGATTTCATTACTATCTAAAAAAACAATTCCACCATGATAAACATTCATCAGATTTGCATGTGGTGATTTCAAAGAAAGCTTTTGTCCCAATAAATTCCACACTCTACATTACCTTGATACCATAAGGAATGAATTCAGTCACCAACATCCAACAGAGGTGGCTATTTGCTGATGCTACAACACTCTATATCTTCACAACATATCATTGGCAACAAGAGCTATGGAGATGGTGTTGTAACATCAAAAGATGACTGCCCTTAATAGATTTGATGGATGAATGGATTTCTTAGGGGTTTATGGTAATACTTAGAGGGGGTGATTTGTTGGGATGACAACATTGCCAAGAGCACTACAAATTTAGATCTAAAATGAAATAGTTGACTGAAAATGATTTGGATCAAATAATTTTGAGCTTTGAAATAAAGATTAATTTGAATGGTAAAATCAATTAGAAATCCTTTTTTGTATCAAGATCCCCTCTGCGAAGCTAGAGCCAAATACTGCCTCCAGCCTTGGAGGAACTACCTACAACCCTATTGTAAGGAACAAGGATTTTAGTGGCAGATAAAAAGTATCTTCCACTATAAGTACTTGATAGATACATACATATTTCCTGTAGTAGGTATGTATTGAAATTTGAGTTGGACTTGGCACAGATTGACTCAATCTTGTGAAGATGTCAGGCATTGAGTAGCTTTCAAGTCTACAACAGAATTTAGTACACAGAATAGATACCATACATATCTAGGTATACCAGTTGTATGTGGGGCACTATCAGTACTCAAGCAATGAATTCTCCCTTCATTAGGAAAGGGATGAACCCAAGCAATGCTTCTTGGGCTAATATCAGTGACATCATAAACAAGCATATGATGATATAATCTGGGACTGAATAGCTATCTCAGACAAGTGCCTATGCCAAACAATTGCTGAGATTTTCATGTACTAATCCAGCAGATCAGTGTCAAGGACTAATTGTTAATCCTATTTTGAGGAGTAGTTACGACTAACATACTTCATAGTAAATACAACATGAGAAGACTTATTAGCACATAATATATTGTACTAACTCATCATGTTCACAGCATCAACAGATTCATTGAAAAATTGTTGATACCCCAGTCTTATTACCTTGAAACCAAATAAAACAAAAAGTGACATTCCTTTTTGAGAGATTGGACAAGGTAAGGCACTTTTTGTTTTTTGGACGGATTTTTAGTGTTGGAATGATTCTTTGTGGACAGAGCTGGAAAGAACTAAAATAAAAAACATCCAATAACTTCTTTCTAGACAAAAAATTCAAAAACAGAATAAAAAAATCCAGCAAAAATCAATCCAAGACTGAAAGTCACATGATAAGACTTTTCTCTGATTTTATGAAAACCTCCTGTCATATCTCTCTCAACTTCAACTGATATAAAATTTTTAAAAGTCATGTAACCATGAAACTCAAAAAGTCACATCCAATCTAAAAATATCTTTTAAATCAAGTAATCAATGAGTCTTGAATCAAGCAATAAACCCACACAATACAAAACCAACCTTTTGCAGCACACGGAACTGACAAATGAGAACAATCAAAGAAAATGATACTATCAAAGAAGCTGAATGAAAAAGGTGGTGTGTGTTGTTTGGTTGAGCTGTGCGTAATGCCATTGTCATGTTGTCAGCAGCAAATGTTGGCATGATAGTACCATAATGAATGTTTCAGGGTGAAGAGTACAATACTATCTATTTTACAGTCAAGATGTCTTGAATTTGTTCTGTTACTGCCTGATGCTTGCTCATATAGTATGGTACCATACTTAGTTTTTGGAATCATAGGTTCTTGAAAAATCGTTGTAAGGATTCTTGAAAGAACACAAAAAGTTGGATAGGATATTAAAGAAATATTTGGAACCATTTGGAAAACAATGTCCCGAATAATATTCGGTATGATTCTGACATGTACGAATCAACTATCCCCAGTCTGTCGTTTTTCACTTTTCACTCAGGTGGCTCCTATTCGGGAAAGTGAGCACCCCAAAAGAGCACACCGCACCCCTGC
>JALLOT010003559.1:0-11125 GCA_036939595.1 Thalassiosira livingstoniorum | reverse complement strand
TTCCGAAAAAACGATTTTTAAGATCCGGACCGCCTTTAACCCATTTTGCGATGTTTGAAAATAACCCATGTCTCCGATCCAATTTTTACTACGAAGAATTCATCTGGATGTCTTGATTTTATCCACTTCATGGATTTTTCACTGGATTATCAGTATTTTTCAGTATTTTTCAACAATTGGTTTCTATAAATAATTGTACAGTTGACTCAGAGTTAGGGTTAGGGTTAGGGTTAGGGTTAGATTGATGCTGAGTCAACGTGAGATCATTTTTGAACCCCGTTGAGTGTAAAAGAACAACAACAGAAAGGCAGCAGTGCACTTTTCCTGTGTTCTTTTGCACCAATTGGAGTTCAATTTATATAAACACACTCCTCACTCACCAGCAAAAATAAAATTTGAAAGTATCTTTATGTCTGTGGGACTAATTTACAAGGAATGCAGTTGTGTATCTGGATTTTGCACCCTTATCTAATAGATTCTTACTGCAAAATCATCAGTTTTTGGATTCTATGAATAAATGGCTCTCAGCTCAGCTCATATACTTTATAACTTAAAATCAGACCATTCCTCAGTCACCAACAGCAGGTAAAAAAAGCTTATAAGGACCATAATTATACCAAATTATTACCAGATCATAAAAAAAATATATTCATTGGGACTGGGTTTCAGATTCATTTACATTTGAACCATAAATTGGACAGATGATTTTTAGCCCCACAAACAATTTTAGCCAGCAATATAATTGGTCCAAGTTGTTTGTTTGAATTTTGAAATCACAATAAAAAAGATTCATCTGCTTTTCAACTTTCATTGTCATTTGGTATTCATAGAATCCAGTTTTTCTCTTAACCATATCACAATGATAGTTGTTGAGTTTGCCACTTTGCCACAATCTAACTCTCTTGTCCCATTGAAAAGTAAATACAAAAAATTACAAGTTTTCATTAATAATCAAATATAAATGTAATATTGTTGAAATTCTGTGTTTCCAGTTAACTTTCATCTGTAAAATTATGTTCACGTAATTTGGCAATTTTTCAAGCCTAAAAACACACATCACAAAACTAAACTTTTTGTTTGTATGATTTGAGAATACAGCACATACCTTATTCTAGCTGAGTACTAAAAGAGATTATGTGCAAGTTCTTTCATGCCTACAGAGCTGATCAACTGCTCCTGTTGAATATTTATTTCCCATTATTTTGATTTCCTAGTATGTATCTAATCAGATAAAAATTGATGGATCAAAAAATAATGTCATGACTATTCAGCGCATTTTGTTTAATTCTCTTAAAATTTTGGAGTAGATGTTCAACTCCTTGTACTGTTGGCTGACTTGAAAATGTCATGCAGACAACAATGCCACGCCATTACCAAAGATTATTCGACTATTCTAGCAAATCTTGCTCTTCGCAGTAACGTTCTACTCTACTTATGCAAGTATACAAGATAATATCTAGATATGAAACAAGGAACTACCATATTTCTGTTGCTATCCTTTTTTAAAAGAATATTTTAAAGAATTATTTTCCAATGAATGTTTCCAAAAATGTCCAAAGAATAATCCTCCGATAGAAAATTCTTACATACTGCAAAAAAACTCCAAGCTGTCTCTCTGCCTTGCAATATTTTTAAACAGTTTTGCAATTAAAACTCATCGTCGTAATTCGTATTCAAAAACGTCGTAATCCAATTCGTACAGTTCCTCAATAGTGACAGATGTGCATAGTTTTTACATGACCGCACAAGTTTTGTTCGTCTTGGCATCATACTTGGGAAAATACGAAGGCTGCTCCTTCCGGTCGACAAATTCAATCCAACAGAAATTCTCCATATGGCCATGATTGCCCATCTGCACCCACTCCTGCTTGTGCGAAACAAAGATATCCACACCCTTGGCAGCAAATATCGGTTCATGAACTGCCAAAATGTCCTTGAGTTTTTTGATGTTCCAATTTTTGAACCACGAGTTTGTACCCGCTTCAACGACTTGATCGACCAGCTGATTGTACTCGTCCATCAAATTGTGTTCCTCCATCATCTTTTCCACGTAGATTGGAACCTTCTCCTTGAGCTTCTTGCGTCCCCCCCAACTTTTCAGCTCTTCCACCGCCACTCCATTCGGAAACTCCAACTTATTGTACACAGTTTTGATAATCTGTCCCGACATATTCGCCTCGTCGTACTGAGGAACATACAATCCACTCAACGCCGGGACATCAATGTACTCCAACCAACGATACGATCCTCCCGCAGCCTTCTTCTTGCAAAACGCCACTTTGACCCCCTTGGCGGTGAACTCGTCGCGGAATTGATCAAGGACGGATATGAATTGGGCATCGCGCCATTGGCCGACGAGGCCTCGCATTTCTTTCGTGTCGACGATGGTTTGGACGAATTTGGTGTAGACGTCCATGAGATCTTTGCGTTCGAGGAGGGCTTTGACATCGGCGGGGCATTCGTCTTTGAGCTGCTTGTGCCCGTTGTAGTTTTTGAGCTGATTTGGTAGAAAGTTGAGAGATCATTCCATGAGATTGAATTTTATTGAAGATAAACAAATGGAACAAAGACTCAGTGTCGCACCTCTTCTATGGCCACGCCACTAGGAACGGTCAACGACCCACCGGCGACCGATTTTCCACCCTCGAAGCCAGCAAAGTCATCTTTCGATTCATGGAGCACGGCTGACTCTGGGAGGGTGGATCCCTCTTCTCCGATGTAGAGCGAGTCTTCGATTTTGGTTTCGACAACTTGGTTGATGGTCATCGTTTTCTGTTTTATGTGTGTGTGTTCCTTAATAATAATAATAATACAATTAGTAGCTGTGTTATAGTCTACAAATAATAAGACATATCACACAGGCACGCAGTGGCGTGGCGAGCGAATGGGAGTGAACGGGATGGCAGTGGGACGTTGCATGCCTGGTAGCCGTGGGCAGGGTTCAAAGCCGTCCACGTCAAAGGACTCATCAGGTTGTTGCATGTGAGGTGTTGGCGAGTCCGTGGCGTCTGGGTCAGGGAAGTCCTCGTCAAGAGGGTCAGTGGGTTCTTGGAGCTTGCCTGTTTTTGCATGCTTGATGTGTAGGGCCATGGCCGTGGTGATGGCTAGACCCAATTTCCCGAGGAAGTATTTCGATGGAGTTGGAGAAGTGTAAGAGCCACCGAAGAAGTATTGGTCTAGTTTCTTTTTCCGTTGGAAGGCGGCATCAGCGAGTTTGAGAATGCCGTGATGTGAAAGGGGCGAGGTAGCAAGGTTGTACATTTTTTCTGCAGCACGGCGGGAGGCGCAAAACGGGATGTGTGGTGGAGGCCGATCGCCACCAAAGAGAAAGAATTCGAAGACCAGTCCCCATTGGCCAAGAGGACTCACGGCCAATGCAACAAGGACTGTTTGGACGTCCAGGAGATACTGGATGATGTCCTCACCGGAGTAGTTGGCTCCAGTCGTGTCGTCTTTCGCCCCGTTTCTCGCATACTTACCCTTTTCTTTCTCCTGTAAGTGTCTCGCAGCGGAGGCTGACTTGTTAGATGCACTTTTAGGGAGAGAAGATAGAGGCAGAGGCGAGGTCACAGTGACGTCGATCAAGACTTTGTTGAGTTTGCATTCAGGCGCATGGGTGCTCTGAACAGTGGATGCTGGTTCATAACCAACATCTCCCGGTCGCAGGCCAGGTAGGTCTGGGACTTCCTTCTTCGGCTCAATGACGATGCAGGTGCCGGGGTCGATGAGATCAGCCACTTTGAGGATGGCTTCCAGTGGCTCCGGGATGGCATTGCGAATGTAGTTGTGTGGGAAGATTTTTGAGACCCGGCGGCACTTGAAGATGTGTCGGGCGAATGGGTCCACCGTGGCACCACAGAGGCAAGTGGGAAGATGGTGAGGGTGGAAGAGTTCGAGATGGAGTTTGCGCCGAAGGTTGATTTGAAAGACATCATTTTTTTGTCGGTGGGCGCTGGTGCTGCGAGACATTGAGATGAGCGGCAAGGAAGTGTGTTCCAGCAGGATGTCGTCCAGCTCATCAAGAAGGTGTGAAGGGGCGGTGCGTTTGAGCCGGTCAACTCGGATGGTGCTGGCTGCTTTGCGGAGGCGGTCTCGAATGCTCTTCATGGAGGCGCGGTTGAGGACATAGTCCCAGGCGCTGTCGCAAGTTGGTGGAGCGCCATGATCGATGATATCTGGAAGGAAGACACCGAACCGATGCAAAATGTTGGAGTGTGGGTTCTTGGAGAAGTGGAAGAGAGATTGGATGGACTGTGGGAGGAAGCGAGGTGGCAGGTCGGCGCCGAACTGGAAGCCGTTGATGGCATATCGGGAGGCGGATGTCAGGGCCAAAACAAAGTCAGGAACTGCCCGTGACCTGGCATCCATCAGCCCCAAACCGCCGTGACCAATGGAGATGTATGAAATTTCCTTGGAATGGGTAGGGACTGTTGTTCTATCCGCCAAGCAAGCCAAAAAATCTCCAACGAGATTATCACATCCTTGCCCGAGCCGGCCCTGCCAGTTGGTCCACTCTCCCTGGACGGGTGGAGAGGTGTCGTAGAGGACCTCTGAAGCCAGCAAGTGAGGCAGCTTGTGAAGGGTGCACATGCTGAAGAGGCGCAAGGCAGTTTGGTTGCTGTCAAGCGTGGCTACAAGTTTGTTGGCATCCTCTCGGGCCAGAGTGAGTTGGTCCATGCAAAAAGCCTTGGCAAATGCCGGAGAGCCGATGGGTTGGCCCAAGAGACGGAGACCGTCTGTCACTTCGACTGGGACTTGTGTTGGACCTTCTGCTATTGCGATCTCCTTGCAAGAGAATTTGTCGATGGCCCGTTGTACTGATGCGGCCACCTGTTCACCCAACTCTGCAGTAATGGCTGGTAGGGCTGTGGAGCCAGTGGTGGAAGTGAGAATCCTAGTTTTGTTCGGGTTCAAGACGCAGCCCAATGGCGCTGCCCTGCGGGTGAATTCTTCAAGAAAGAATTCCAAGTCCAGTAAAGGAATGACGATGCCACAGTCGTCGATGAAGGCCATTGGGAGACTGTCACCACCAAGCTCGTCGTCACCGCCATCACCTGAACGAAGCCTTGCATTTGCCCGTGCCTGCAATTGTTGGTGGAGCGGTGCCAGAATTTCATGAAGGACCAAGGCTGCCAAAATGGATGACAGAGGGCAGCCTTGGTTGACGCCCTCTTTCATTGGGATGATTTCCCAAGAGCCGTCCGAATTCTTGGTGAACACATTGCCGTGTGTGCCATAGAGGAGGCTAGCCAATGGGAGCAGTGAAGGGAATTTGTCGCCAATGACTTGCAGTACCTTCTTCCGCGATATGCTATTAAACATATTTTTGAGATCGAGTGAAAGGAAGCAGCGGGTTGGACATTTCCCATGCTGCTGTGGGATGGAGATGTATTTCTCAACTGCTAATTGCGTGGCTCGCACAACAAAATCCATCCCATTGTCTACCCCAATCACAAAATTGTATGGCACTAGATGACTGGCGAATTGTTTGCGAAACACTTGAGCCACATGGTTGCAGATGATGCGACGAATAGCCGATGGAATCCCAATTGGGCGGAGCTTGGTGGGGTTGTCCGGATCCTTGTAGAAGCAGAACAAGAAGGTGTTGTTGAAGTACGGCGCGATTGCTGGGTGCACCTCACCACGGTAGAACCGTTGGAACATGAGACGAAGAGCCCTGTTGTCATTGTTGTCGTTTCTCTTAACCAGTTTGATGAAAACGTCCAATGAGTCCGTGAAAGCACCTTTGCCTCTGCCTCTATTTTGACGTCGGATTGAGCTGATGATGTCGCCTGGTAGGTGCTGCTGGTCATTGGGTGGATGATTGTGCTGAGGTGGGAGTGGGTATGAGTCAGGGTCTGCTCGGTTGAAGAGTGGAGGCAGTTCATCATGATACAACTTTTTGATGTGTGGTGCAGTGGTGGAATTATAAGGAGCTCGCTGGAGGCACTTGGTGACTCTGGCGTAAGCGGATTTCCAGTTGTCTTGGTCTGCCGCCTCTTGAGCCGATTTGTCTACTGAGTCAACACTTGCTCCATTGTAAGAGGCGTAAGGTCTGCTGCGCACGGCGTAGGCTTCATGCCACAGGAGCTCGATATATCCCGATCGAAATAACTGGAGCCGCCGTGACACACACAAGTCGATTGTTTCAACTGAGGTTTTGCATTTCGGGGCAAAAATGAGTAGCTCCGCATTGAACAATAGCCAGTCGACCGTGTGGCTCCCCTTCTCACGTTCTGGACACACCGATCCAACATAATGCTTTGCGGCTTCGTTCGTGGCCCTGACCACGCTGATAAAGACATCAAGGAATTCATCAAAAAGCTTATTGGATACTTTTTCCATAACGCCCGCGCGAAAGTCTGGCGGTAAAGGATTGATATGACGGGAGATGAATGTGATAGCATCCTCCCAAATTGGCTCGTATTGAGGAGTGATATCACCTTGAATGATAGTAGAACAAATGTCTGAGTTGGTGGACCTGCGGAGGTTGGAGTGATTTTGCTTGATATGTTTGGAGAGTTTCTTATTGGAGCTAAAAATGTTGCAGTCACAATAAGGACAAGGAATGATGTTGATTTCTTGGCAGAGAGCTAAATTGCTAAGGTGGAAGTCGGAAGTATGCTTTGTCATAATGTGGGTGGTTAGAGCATTACGAGTTTTAATGTCTAATTTTTTCCCAGGCACATGCAAGTCGCACGACGGGACAGGGCAGGTATAGGCCTCACTTTTCATTTTTGGCTCTCTCTTCCTCATGCAAGCTCCATGCAATAGCCACGGCAGCAAGCGGTTGCGTATCAGGTGTCAATCGCGAGTAGAGCTCGACGAGACGGTTGGTGGGACAGATGGATCGGGCCATGGCGAAGTCGGCGCCCGTCGCAGGGTTGGAGTTGGAAATGTTGGCGCCATCCTGCTGCTGTGATTCGTTGGGAGTGTTGTGGTTGTCCGCGTCCTCCGATGAACTCTCGCTGTGGGCCGCATTTGTGGAGGAGTCGTCGGCGAGTGAGTTTTGGATAGCCAGCTTGTATTGGCGCGCCTCCTCCATGCTCATGGCAGTAATGCTGGATGATTTTGCCCGGCCCGCACCGCAAGTTCGATTGTGGGTTGCCATTTCGACTTGTCCGAGGCAGATGGTTTCACATTTGCGGCATCTGTACATCCCAAACTTGTTCAATAAGGTTGTGTTCATTGCGCAAACATATTCGAAGTGGTACTTCACTGCATGCTTTTTGCCGGCCACGACATCCGTGAAGGTGGGAGAGCCATCCGCCGAACAAAACGTGCACCCTTCAAACAGACATCGCATGGGGAGCTCGTCATTGCATGGGGTTGCAACCAGGGCTCTCTCCACAGGATGGGGAATTGGTGGTGGGTCTTCGCAGAACGTTGGTTCACTCTTGAAAATTTTGTCAGAGCTAGAAACAAGGACTGAATGAACCTTCGACGCCAATGATGGCGTGACCACTCTTATCTTGGCCAGTTGGTTGAGCGAAGGTTCTTGGCAGGCGACCAGCCTGCATTCGGGGATGTCCTTTTCTTCAAACCCCGACAATTCCCAAATGTATCTCAAGACGTTGACGGAGTCATAGCATTTTGGGTATTGAAACAAGATCCAGCAATGGCGGTGAGGATTGCTGGACTCGTGGAGGCGCTTCGTTCCCGCTATCTGATCTGACATTGCCGCGTCCTTCGTCTCCTCTGGTTGGGTGAGGAGTGGCTCACTCATGTCATCATTCCCGCCCGAAATGTCGAATTGATCATCGGCCGCTTGCTCTTCCTCCATCGGTGCTGGCAGGGTTTTGTCAACCGCAGGGCGCTTGGCATCTGGTTCGCCGTCAACGCCACTGTGATTTGGGAGGTATTCATTGCCAAAATCTGACGGGATGTCCGCGAAGGCCCCACTTCCAGAAGCCGTTAGTCGCAACAGATCAATGGGCGAGGTTTTGCTGCCCCTACCCGGAGTGGATGATGGCATTGAGGGGAGTGGTGGCGAGAGGAGAGGGTGGTTGAAGGTGGTTGGGATGTTCTGGGGCGTGTCGAGGGTGCCACCCATCTCAAAGACTTGGATTTGTCTTCTAACAAATTCGTTGTCACACTGCTTATACGCTAATTTGATGATCTCTGAATCAATGGTAGTAGTCGCTCCTAGTGCAGGATCCCAACCTGGGTTGACGGCTCTGATGCACCCCTCGCATTCAAAGTCGTGGTTGCATCCCACTGCGAGGGCTCCATTTCCAATCGTCTTGACCACGAATTCTGCCTGACTCCAATTCGTATACTTTCCCACACCGAGCATGCTGAATCTGTTGGTGACGGCGTAACACGGGTACTGTTTAAGTCCACCCTGCACTGGCGGTTGGACTCGTGTTTGATTGCGACCACCACCTCTTTTCCTGCGTTGTCTGATGCCCCCCTTCCCACTGGGAGACGAGCCCGACTCGCCGGCAGTTGTTTTGTTGTATGGATTTGACACCGAGGAGCGCGCCAGCATTTGTGATACGTTGGCCTGGAAAAGGTAACCAGCCTGCAATTGGTCGACGCCTTCAAAGGCCGTGGGAGTTGGGGTAACCTCCTCCACGTCGTCTGTGAGGTCCTCCACCTCAGCAAACTCTTCTTTAAGCTCCGGCAGTTTTAAGAAGATTAAGTCGTTTAATATTTTCCCTGTGTACCCCTTAGTATCCGCATTGTCTGCGCAAATGGCGAGGAAGTCCCAAACGTCATTTCTGTCCAGCACTGATCGTTTCAATGGAATCAGAGATAGGAGCCCCGGGACCCGTTCCTTACTCCGTTTGGCCTCTTCGACGTAGATGTCGTCGAAGAGCCGTTCTCGCAATGTTTCGTCATCGATGATGCTGCGTTTGATGTTCTTGACGGTGAAGATTTCATGGTATTTTGCAAAGGATTCGGTGTACGCCACTGCCGACGCCTCTGCTTCCAATTTGTCCTGCTTGTTCTGATCCGGCGGAAGAGGATAGATAGCGAAGTAGGCTTTCCCAAACAGCTGGACCGGTTGGACTGTCCCGGTTAGCGCATTGACTGCAATGGAGATGGCCTGGTGGAATGTTTCCTGCCCCGTTGGGTCGTCTGTTTTCATAACACTGAAAAGGCGGTGTTGGGTAGTATTCGACCCCTCCCCCAGGGAAAAGGTGTAGGGCTTCGCTGCAATATCCTTGACCACCTGAAGCACGCTCTTCTTCGGTAGCTGAATTGAGCCTCCCCTTTTGGCAAAGGTTCTGAGCGCAGTGTTATAGATTTTGAAACCAAACTCATGGTAGGTGTGGGTGTTGGCTACGGACTTGAATTTGTCCTGCGGCACCCCTGCAATGATGCCCGCATTGGATGCATGTTCGGCATTGGAGTACGGCACCTGAAGCTTGAAAAAATCAACATTGGGAGGCATCCCCGGAATGGTCTTGTAGGAGTCATTTTCGGTGATTTGGACCAGCCGTTCGGTTATCTCATCCATCGGTTCGTCGGGGTGGGATGTCGGCACGTCGTCCACAAACCTTTTAGGGGTGAGCCCAACACAACCCATTTTTAGTTGTTTGCCGTCTTTGCGTGGGGGCGTGGTGAATGGCTCATCCATTTTGGTGATAGCAACGAAATCCAACAGTTTCGTGTGCTGAAGCACCAGATAGATGGCCTTGAAGATGTGTTCACGGACATCTACATGAACATTTTTGGACTTGGTCAACTTCAAGTCCTGGCAGTACTGGAACAAGACCCTGGGAAAATTTGTGTTCCTGCATTCCCTCAGAACAAGCCACTGCTCCTGCTCCGCTAGGAGATCCTCTGCCATCTTTTTATCTGCCGCTGCCTTTGCATCATGTTCTTCAGTACGAGGTTTGAAGGCAAGAGTGTTGGCCCAAGTCGAGTAGACGGGCGTGGCCGGGGGTTGCAAGACTGGCTGCCCCGCGTCAGTGGGAGAGGGTTTGGCCGGTGCGCCCGGAGGAGGCGTGGTGAGACCTGGCGGGGCGCCCAAGTCAGCCTGCCCTTGGGGGGGGGCTGTGGCTGGACGGCGCCCTGCTGCTGGATGGACTGGATGACCTGCGCTGTGATCATCTGGGTGAGGGCGCCGATATCAAGCCCAGCGAATGACTGGGGCAGACCGCCGACGGAGGAGGCGCCGTGGGGAGAATTGGCTGCTGCCTGATGGGGGGTGACTGGCACCGCCTCGGGTGGGGCTGGTGCTGGAGGTACTCCACCAATGTTGGTGGCAGATGCAGCCACGCCCGCGCCTGGCGGCACCTGATGCTGCTGAGGGGGCGTTGCGACCGTGCCTCCGCCGCCCTCGTTCCCACGAGGGGTTGCCACTTGGGCAGCCTTGGCGAAGATGTCGTTGAGTTGCTTGGACGCGGGGTCCTTGGCGCCGACGGGGCGAGAGTGAACTGGGGCCATGGTGAAGGTAGGTAATGACGTTGGGGGCAATCCGACCAGGGGAAAGTGAGACTTTGTGAGTGGTTGAAAAAACTGAGAATAGTTGGGCTCAGGATGATGCTGGCCATGGAAGGTAGAGGCGCAGCCAGTATTAGTAAAAATTGAGAAAAACCTATCTGAGTGAGTAGCAGGAAAAGTGGCGGGGCAGGGCGCCCGCTGCTTTTTTTCACCATGACATGGCGATGGCCGCTCGGAAAAAGGGGACGAAACGGCCGTGACGGAAGTAGGAGGGTTGGAAATGAAGTTGCCGGGAGGCACACAGGATGCCGTCAACCTAGCTGACGCCAGCGGCGTTGTTGGAACGAAGAAAAAAGGTGCAATAGAACCAAAAACCTGGCCAAGTAGTAGAAAAATGACGAAGATGGCCAATGACGGCCACCATGGTGCAAAAGCCGATAACTTGAGGCGAATCCAGAGCGGAAACTCGAAACAAGGTGGGGGATCTGGAGGCCTGAATACCCCGAGGGGTGACAGACCCCAGTGGGTCGAATGGGTGGGTGAGTTCCGCCGCCGGAGGCTAGTTATCATCGTCATTGGGGCTCAGGGAAAAAAAGTACAACATCAGCTCTGTGAAAAAAATAATGATGTGGTGCTTTTTTAGGTCACGTTATTTAGGCTACCTACCATACGCTAATCCCGATTAATTGCCAGCACCTTTTCATTTTTTTGCAGTCGAGTCAAATTACCA
>JALLOT010003558.1:0-11124 GCA_036939595.1 Thalassiosira livingstoniorum | reverse complement strand
ATCTTATCCACTATGCTATAGTGGATGACAGATGAAGGGATAGTGCCAATAATTATTGTAGATGTCAAAAAAAGCAGTTTTCACCATCAAATTCTACTCTTGTGTCCAGGTTACAAACCATGCAGAAAAGTTCTTTTGATTACAATTACATCTTATTTTTAGGTGGTCCTTAAATTGTAATGTCAAAATCTCAGCCAATACTCATCTAATGTCTTACAAAATTCTTTTGACCAAGAGTGTACTCAAAGGACTATTGATATTGACTGTGGGGATTACCTGGAATTGAGATCAAACAATTTGTAACAGAATTTGAAAAGAAATCACTCAAATTGGATTGAGGATTTTCAATGCAAATGCGTCCAATTTGATGATGCCAATAATTTGAGTGAATCATAATGGTGTTGATCATTGCTATTCTCTTTTATGGACTCAATGGTCTGTGCTGAACGCAAAGTTCACCACAGATGTAATTTGAAATTATTTTTTTGACTCAGCCTCTATCCTTGATTCTGTTTCATCAACAATATTGTGGCCATCTATCAGCCAACTCCCAATCTCTTAGGTGTTGTTTGTTCCTAAAGAGTTGGATCCTTGGGTGCTAACTTTAGTCAAGCAAGGATGGCAACAATTGTACCACCTTTTGCTCTGGACATGACTTGCCAGACTCTTTGGTGTGGGAAAATCCACCAAAAGCCTGACAGATATGATTGTCACACAATACACATCATGGACAATAGATCTATCATTGAGAATAATTGGCAATTAGGTGGTTTTAGCTCTTTCTAGCTTAGTTAATAGTTAGTTAGCTAATAGTTCGTTGACTGCATGTTCCACTTGATAAATCCCCAAGTAAGCGCTGATGTTGTTACTGTATGATTTGCCCCCCCCACCCCAGTTCTTGACATTTTCGAGTGACCAAAATGCTTAGCAGGATTTATTGTTAAATGTAATACTTTTGATAAGGCTTTGAATTGAATGAAGCCTAAGATACCACATATGATTTACTTTTGTCATTAAGGTTTTAGGTTCCACCAGCAAATGCCGCATCTGAACACAGGCAAAGATGGTGACTAGCAAATGTTCAAATGTAACAGAACAGGTGCATTGCCATTATGCATTCAAACATGTAACAATCATCAACGATGGACAAAACTTACCAGTATTAATTCACCAAGAGTGTTGGTGATGGGTTGGTAGTGGTGGTTGACCTTTGGGGCATCTTTGGGGGGCGGAAGTATGCCATTGTTGGCACTCAAGTGATTTGCAACAAAACTGCATGGAATTGGGATCGCTGACTGTGTAGATATCTGGTACGTTTCTATGTGCCGATCTTAATTGCGGGTAGACGAATATTTAGTATGGTACCTCAGTAAAAAATCAGAAGTGAAAAATATTTATTTTTGGCTGATTTATGGCAGATATAACAACAAAATTTGTTTTTCTTTCATAGCAATTCAAGATTACAGTACACGTCGTCAGAAGATCATCTCGCTCGCTCACACCTACTAACTAACTTATGTACCTACTTATGTACCTACTTATGTACCTACTTATGTATTGTACCTAATTACTTACTCCTAACTTACTAAGTACCATACTCGTAGTTAACTTCTATCTACATACTCCTCATACTCACTTATGAATTGCATGTATGTACTACTAACCTACGAGTAGATCGAGAGGAAGATACAACATACTGAAATATGTAGAAGTATTCGTACCTTGTACTTCTTACGATTACTACAAGTGCCATACTTACCACCAGTTAATTACACCCAACGAAAATATTATTAACAAGGCCAGACAAGGCAATGATTTTTATTGCCAAAATTCAAAAATCAAAACTGCCTTCCCAAGGAGTTACTCCTACTTACTTATTACACTACTTATTCTGTACTACGAGTATTCTTTTGGTTAGTAAGGTAAGTACTACCGAAAGGTACTCCTGGTTCGTTAGTGAGATAGTAGTAATATACTCTCTGGAGAGTAGTAATCTACCTCTATTTACAGAACCAAAAACACCAAAAATACAAAATTCCTTGGTAAGGTACCTTGCTTGATAGGAACTTGTATTTTTTTTAGTGCAATGAAGCTTCTCCTAGAGTGCCGGCCAACACACTGAGACTGTGAGACAAACATTTTACACTGAAGCTCTGTAGACCCACACCTATTTGGTATTAGAAAACGTTGTGCATGACTCATTGTTTGAAACAAAATATCACTCTAGAGCTAGATATACACTGCATCCTCTTAGTATCTATTTGAAATATGACAAATATCAAAAAATTAATACAAAATGTATTTTTTAAACAAGGTAAAGCACTTGTATCATTTTATCTTTGGCATATGATTTCATAAAAAAGCAACCACTCAATCAAAGCCAACTATAAAAACAACAAACAGCATCAGGCCACAACACAAAATGGCTGCAACTCATTGCCAACAAACCCCACAAAACAATAATTGTTACATTAATGCATTCTCAACCATTAATCTTTCATTGACATAACAACAATCCCTAGGCCACTGTGCTAGTGCTGTGTTGTTTTGTTACTTATGAATAGCATCTCTTAAATATTTTATATTAAGCAGTGTCACAGCAAGTAATTGTCCAATTAGAGCAATCCCATTCCCTCTCAATGTAATAGATGACAGATAATGCCTCTTTTGATTTGCATCTAATGGAAAGATCTCCAGTCACCTATTTAAGCATTACAACCTGAGTCATTTTGATTTCTGTTGTTGCAGGCATGTGTTAAGTTGGAATATGTATTGTATTCTTAGATGATAATAAAAATAAGTTTCACATTCTATTTCAAATTAGTTTACAAAAGCAAATGTTAGCAAAATATTGCATCAGGAATGTTATGGAGCTCAAAACAAATAATTTGTGTGCAGATGAAGTTTTTGTGCTTTTCTATTTTCTTTTGCAGGCTGATTTTAACATCCACAGATCCTAATGAAATGTGTATGGAGTTTGGACTAAAAATTAAGAAGCAACAAAGATTTTCAACATATTTGGAACCAGGTTCAGTACATCACAGACAAAGGTATTACTCCCACCACAGTGCTGGTGATCTCAATAACCAACTGATGCATATCCATGATGTTGTGGCACTGCTGATTGTTGATTTTCATCATGGCTTGGCAGGCTGATGCATGTGGTCCATCATTGTTAGGATATGTGACACATTCATTGGCTCCATGTCATTATTCTTCAAAATCCAGTAATAGCTCCAAAAGCTTTAAATCAAGTAAAAATGAAAAGTTGAAAATGTTTGACAGCTGCAAAGAGTTGTACTTCCAAGAAAAAAGCTACAATGGAGCTGATAGCAATTCATTGAATAGAGTGTTGGGTTTCATTGTAACTTTGGATGATACTACAGTCAGTGATCATGAATTGTATTCTTCTAAATACAGTTTGGCTGTGCTCTCTGTTGTCAGAAGGGAATTCATTTTCAATTCAAAATCAGATGGTCATTGTTTGTGTTTGTGACTGTGTCAAACTTTTCATCATTACTCAAATTGGGCTGTCATGTTGTCACTTGGGACATTGAACATTTTATTTAATAAAAATAAATGAGTAGCATGAGCCAATGTTATAGAAAATTTGAATTGGTGAAACTTTTAATTGCATTTTTTGATCTTGGTTGTAACATGGAGTTTTTGGGCTGGAAAGTTGAAGAGGAAATATGTGCTAGCTTGGAAAAAAATTATTTACCATCAACTTAAGCTTGTTGACAATGTTGACAAATGTGTTATGAAGTCCAACAAAAATATATCTCAATAAGTATATTAGTAGATGAGATGATTGGGATGAAGTTGGTGGAGTTGTAGAATAGTTCACGAGCTCTGTCACACAAAGAAAAAGTGTTATCAACACCACTTCCAACAACAGATCTACACAGTAAAAGCATGGTGTAGGCATTGTGCCAACTTTGTGGTTCCAAGAAGGTACCAAATAAGTACTGTCCCTTTCAATATCCAGAAGGGCCCTTCTAGAACCAACTTCTGTATGCTTTCACAAAGATTATAATCAAAGGGAGCTTCTGGAGGTAAAGAATTGAATGAAATCTCATCATTTTTGTGATGGGTGTAGAAAAATGGAAAATTCTTTCAGTTTTGTTGATTTCTGCCATTATTAGCATTTTTCTATTTTTTAAAGAGGCACTTCTGATTATGGATGATGAGCAATGATTCATGAAATCAAAATACAAATGGCATTCAAGTTACAGATCTGTATGTAACCCAGGGGTACCAATGTTTCCACTTATGAATAGTACAAGTTGCTTACAAGAGATTTGTCTCATTCATACAACAAAAGTACCTTCTAAGTAAAGTGTGATACAGTCTCCCAATTGAAATGGGTGACATCAACTCATCAGACTGAAACTTACCAGAAATTACTCTGAACAGTAGCTAGATACCCTACAGAACATAAAATATATTGTGCTTCATGATTTAAAGAGTACTTATCAAACTAACAATAAAAAAATTCAACAAATTTTTAGTGCAATGGACTATTGAGCCATGAAGGTTGCTGGCTTGATTCAGAACTTTTTTATCTCAATTTTCAGTTTTTTTGTGTAGAGCACCATCACTTTTTTGTCTATAGAGTAAATCATTTTTGGACCACATTTAAATTTCAACTCAGGCAAATCAAATTATTTTAATCCTCCCAAAACATTTTTTGTTTTGAATATTATAGGTTGCCTTTATCATATGAATCATATGAGAAGCACCACATCTACAAGAAAAAATAACCTGAAAACACATCATTCAATTTTTAGGAAGAAGTTGAGACTATTTACTTTGCTCGAACAAAGTTTTATTGATTGTTAAGTTTCATGAAATCACAATTTTTTCTCTATCTATTCCATCTTTTCTATCTAAGCAATTAAATACTTCATAGTAATGATTATTCTCATGAACAATCACATGATTAATTTTTCCAAGACTTTTCCAAATATTTTCTGTAACAATTTTTTCATGTGATGACATCTTGAGCAGTTGTCAAGTAATGCTCAGTTTGATCAAGTAATTCCAACTCCTTTCAAAATACGAATGAATTCAAAAACCTATTTGAAGATACACCACTCAAATGATGTAAAAAATAGTTTTCAAAGTATTGTTACACATACACCATACTGAATTGGTAGTACCGTCTTTACCTTAGGTTTTGAAAGTACACTTGGAATGTATAAGTTCACTTTAAAAACATTTAGAATGTGTAAGTAATCTATGAATAAGTAAAATGTTTGCCCTCTTAACTAAATTATGTTGGTACATATGGTACTTTCAAATACAAATTTCCTTCGATGTGGTTGGATGATGACATCATCATTTTATTAGTCACCATGTTTTTTGTGCATATTTTTGAATTTGTTGGCACTTTTGATCAAAAAAGGTCAAAATGCAATTTGAAAGCTCACTTTGAAAATAGCTGAATTTATATCAGCTCGCTAAAAACTGAAATGTTGGTACTGTCCGGATCATCTAAGGTAAAGACGGTAGGTCTACATAGCTTGATTTTGAAAATGTGTGCCCCGCACACTCAGAGTCTTGGCACTTTAGAGTTTCAGAAAGCATTTTTGAGTGACATGAAAGCACATGGTAAGTATGTACCTACTTAATTACTTAGGTAGAATATGATGTAGAATTAGGTACATGGGGCATTAGCGTATCAGAATACAATACTACTATAGGTACCATACAACATCACACTTTTCACAAAAAGAATTAAGCTGTTGTTTTAAAATGGGCTTAAATAAACTTCAACACATCAAGTGAGAACTTTGTTTAGGTATTGAATATAATTCAACGTACTGCAACGTACGTTAATTTTCGTACACAAAACGTATATAAGTACTTACGTGATTGATAGATACGAGTACATACAGAATATTCCTAGCCTACTAGTTTTCATTCATTCAATCACCTTCTATCTATGGAAAAGTAAGTAGTATTGTACATAGTTCATTAGGGGTAAAAAAAGACTCTTTCTACTCTACAAAAATCGAATAATAATAGTTTTTTTTCATACAAAAATTTGATGATTTTCAGTACTAGCTCATATTGTTGAATCCCTCAACTTGCCCTCCATGGGATCAGCCGATGGACTTCTCCACATAATGAAAGCCATTGCAAAACCAAATGACTTAACAACCAAAGGACAGAATCATAACCCATAGCTGTTGATATTATATACTCTCTATGGAGTCTAGGCTTTAAACGATACCAATCGACATAGTATTGGTCGCGTACAATGTCACTACGATTGTTGTGTACCACCGCAATGGCCCAACTGTAGCATCCAAACAATTAATCAATCAAATTTTTTCAACATAGCCAAGTGCATGGTGTGTCCGATACGGTCGAAGCTTGTTGATTATTTGGTTTGTGGCAGTGACAGTGGCGTAGCCATTCTGAACACTCAACTTTTGTCACCACCATTGTGGTGATGCTGTTTTCATGTGACATTAAGGCCTTGAAGATGTGGAGACACCCCTTTTACTTAGGGTGTGATGCATCATTGAAAAGTAAACAGAATTCTTTTGGACAAAAATTGAGCTTATTCTCGCCACTATGAAATTTGTCTTTTTTGGGGGGATCAGAGCGATCAGAGAGAGCGATCATCAAATTAATATCCCTAAAAATACTACAGCAACATAGAATGGCATACGAGTAATATTATTTTTTCACTTTATTCCCTCAATCGAACACTGTGAAGAAACGAGGCAAAAAAGTATCCGTACAAAAAATAAATATATTACGTTGTAGACCTTTTTTATTGATGTACAATTCATACATATTTAAATATTGATTCCTAAGTTTGAGAAAATACTTATTTTACTCTATCGTACAATTAATACCCCTCTCTCTTTGTACTTACCTTAAGTACAATACCTACTTACAGCGCGCGATCGATGGTCACAATTCACAATTTTTCATTCGTTCCTTATACCATTTCCTCTGTTAATAATCTACAGAGTGTTCGATCATCGACAATCAAAATTCAAACTTACCCATCCGACATCCACGCGACCTCGCTGCCCAGTCATCTTCGTCAACCCACCAGAACCTACCATACTATACAATACCAGAACCCACCGTGTTATTTAGCTGCCTGCATGCCCCATGGACGGACATGAACCAACGTGCCATAAAAAATACGAGAAATAATTTTTTGAGACACGCACAAGACGAAACAAAATCATTTCTGCAAAACAAAATTTGATCAAAATGAACGAATTATCTGCAGCTAAGTCAAAAGTAGTACACGAACAGCCATCATTAACGAAACCAGGACGTCCCGGAAGAGAAGTGATGATGTCTTGCCACGATATGGATTCGATCAGGGACAGCGAGTCAGATGTTGAACAAAAGGAGGAGGCAGCATTGACAGACGAAGGCGAAGGTCCCGAGATGAAGAGACGTCGTGTCGAAGATCTTATCGAAGAAAATACTCTAATGACAGTCGTGACTAATGAACGAAGTGATGACGATTCCTACGAGGATGAGGATTCGCTAGATGGGGAAGAGGATGATTCACTGGAAGACGGTAGTGGCACTGAAAAGTCAAGTTTTGAAAGGGTGCCATCCGAAGTCAACGTGGCAATAGTAGACGAACGTGACAATGACGATGTTTCTTGCGATAACAACTCATACTCGTCATCTTCTTCGGAAGATCTTGGTGACGAAGAAGAGGATGATTCGTTAATCGAAGAAAGTGATGATGGCAGCCTCGAAAGCGAATGTTCAGATATTGACGAGATGGACTCCGACAGCATTTCATCCCGCGCAAAAGGTACGATTGGTGACAGGACACCACCACACGTACTATTTCTCCCTGATGATACTTCGCCAACTTTTGAAACGCTCAAGTACGAAGAAGACGAAGATGATTGTTCAGATGAAGAGGAACCATCTCCACTTTATCTTCGCCGAACTTACATGATGGGCAACAACCGCGGTCTACGCCCTCGCATGATGGCTCAGAGTCCGTGGGATCGAGCTCCCTGTAGTGTTTCTCTTTCTTCATCTTCTTCCACAGGATCCTCCTCTCATGGTTCGAGTCCTTCTAAATCTTCTATGACATCCACTCAGAGGAAGGCGTCAAGAACAGGCGTCTCTTTTAACAACAGTGTCACTGTGTACCCAGTTTTCGAAACCAGCGCATACTCTGACGTGATGATCGAACAGATGTACACCAAACGCGAGGAGCTTCGTGTGAACAAAATTCGCAACAAGCGCGAATTCGCCTTCGACCTCCACGACTGGAGAAATGCGACCGAAGAGGCGGAGATGGACACGGACGAGGACGGAGAACTTGTTCATCCCGTGCACGCCAAACGAGAGGGTTCGGCTTGTCAGAGCAACTTGCAGCAGCATGCCCCAATCTACGGGAGTTATCAGGTCGGCGCCCCTGTTGTTCATCGAGTGAAGCGAATGCGTATGTACTATCCATGATTTCATTATTCTTTTTGATTATTATTTCATGAGATATTCTTAAAGTCATTTCATGCTATGGAATACTTATAACGCTATGAAAGCCCTTGAGATAAATTCTCTTCATTATCCATTGATTTCTTGAGGTACAAGCTAAGGGTCTTTACTTCTGTTTGAAGAATCCCCGGAATTTTAATCTATTGAGATTTAGTTGACAATTTTATTTATTTTCAGAGGTACATCATTATGGCGAGATTTAATAAGAAACTCACCACAAATTTTCTGTCATCTACCAGGGAGTAATGTTTTTGGTAGTACTAACGAGGCAGATCCATTGAAATTCATGAGTCAAAATGAAACATGATTTAAAGGGAAACACATCTAAAACGAGATATTTTACAATACTCACATCTAATCAAAACACATTACACTGTTTAAAAATTAAGAAGTTCGAACACTTCATTTGCTAATTGGTTCGGATCGTGTTGTTGTAGCAAATAGACAAAAACAAATAAAAATGAAAAGACTTCCATTACAAACCAGTTCCAAAGTAAGGGGAAATTTGCCTCTTGCATAAAACTCAGGAAAGGCTGGGAATATCTCAGTGTTTGCAAATCTTCAATCATTCTTCAAAAAATGATGCTCGACAACAATCGAGGGCATGAGTTGATAAAGACAACCTGAAGCATCGCAACCTATCGCAACATTGTAAAATAATCTCGTGCCACACCAAAAGTTGCTGAGGATCAAGTACCTATTTACTTGACTAAGGAATAGGTATGGCAAGTAGAACGGAGATGAATCCAAGATCAATCATTCCATAATGGAGTTCACGAGCCTTCGATCTTGCAGAAACTTGCCCAGTCGCCTCCCACCTCCCAGCATCCAGTAAATCACATCTTTGTCGCCATTATTATTAGAACTCTCACAGTTAGTTGTACTTTTAGCATGTACTGCTGGCTTCTACTGTCGCTCGCTCTCTCTAGAGACTATGTATGTAGCTGTTGTTCTTGGTGCTACTCAAGCTGGTTTCTGGTTTGTGGTAAGAAGTAAGGTATGGTAGAATGTAGAACAGGGTATGGTATGGTATTGTACTCTCTAGAGAGATAGAATGTAGAATAAAATAATAATATCCCGCCCAGCCAATCCTGAAGTGGCCGTACGTACCATACTATCTTACCTTACGTACGTACGTGTATTAGTACTTACATACAATACCATGCATAGACCATTGAGCTTTTATTTTTTTATTTCCAACTGGAACAGATACAGTGTGCGTTATTTGAATTTCGCAGAAAAATATTGTTTAGCGACAATAAACTAGCTACTGTAGTCTTGGGTTCTGCTTGGATTGCTACTGCACAATATGCTGACTTGTGTGGCATAACTCAGCCAAAAATCAATGTTTTTAGATCTGATTTTTGGAGCCTCTAGTTCATTGTGTTGTCAAGAGGAAAATTAATTTACAAATACAAAATATCCTTTTTTGAAAGATTCATATGCATCACAAAAATGTCTTACCCTCTAAAGAATGATTTTTTTGTTGAAAGTGTCAATAATTGCATAAAACTAAATTTATTTAAAACAAAAGGAGTCATGAACACGGTGTTGTTTAGATAGCATGAGTACAAGTTAAAAATTATTCAGAATCATTAACTGTCGCAAACCTTAACTGCTAAATAACTGCCTTATAACGTGGAAACTGGTACTAAGACCCTTAGAAGCTAAGAAAGCTGACGTTACACTCTACAATTTATATGTAGATAACAGTACAAGTCTATGTACAGAATTGCAAAATACAACACCCCTTTTGAGAAGGTAAACTGGTACATAATGACGCAATATAGTGGCACGTAGAAACTAGTATGTTCATCTACGAGTCTAAAAATGTCGCATGGCCTAAATCATCAAGCATCAAAAGTATACTACGTACTTGAGGGTATTTACCCTTTTTTGACAGCTGACAAGAATCAGATTTCTCAAATTGGCGCCAAAAATAAAATTCGTTTTTTTTTGAAATCTTTCGAAATGATTTGAAAGATGAAGGGAAACACATCAGAATTCTCGAAAATGAAATATCTAGAATAGTATCATGATACGAGTTCCTTATGCACGAAAGCCCCTAAAATAAACAATGCTGAAAAAGGAGTATCTTTTGATTACCTCAAATGTTGAAAAGTGATTGAATCCATGACGAATGTGGATTAATGAGGCGCGCATGAGCGTGCATAAATCACAAAAAACATCACAAAACTGTATTTCCAATATTAAAGGTATTACCTGGGTAATTTTGTGCAGTCTTCGCGTTTTAACCTTTGACATTTAAAAAGAGGGCAACATGGTGTAGCAGTGTTCGATAGCAGAAAACAAACTAGTAGTTGAATAATAGTAACTATTGACGTACTGAAATAGTGGAACTATTTTTGAACTAAATAAAAATGGCGCTGGTGACTGTTTTTTTGTCAGTAAAAATAGCCAGCAGTGCAATTCGCCTATTCATTATCTCTCTATGATTGTAGTATCGTAGTATTGTACCACATATATCATGCACCTTTCAATTAATTTAATTTTGACATTTATGAAGCGTTATTAATAAAAAAAATACTAATAAATTTTTTTCCCAAATTAATACATAAAATAGTACCGAATGGTAGCCCCTTTGAAAAAATCATGTTT
>JALLOT010003557.1:0-11125 GCA_036939595.1 Thalassiosira livingstoniorum | reverse complement strand
GATAGAGAAGAAAACAGATAGAGCAAGAACGAGATGCCTTCAATTTGAGCAAACAACATTTGGCGTTTAGAAAGGAATCCATGTCTGCATCAAAGGGCTTGATAGTGCAAAAATATACAATGGGTATGGGGGATAGTAACTCACTGATACACAATGACTGGTTGGTATTGTATGTCTCTACATAACAAATGATGAAACAAAACTTGTCATTAAGCAGAAAAAATTGATATTGTAAAACCCACTGGGTCATATGAAAAGCTCCAGATGAGGGATTCTGATGATCAAATGAATGCTCCAGGAGCAAGCACTGACCATGCATGCCCAGTTTCCCTGAATGACTGCCATGCACTCAAAACTGGAGATACCGACTACTTTAACTATGGAAACCATGTACCAATTACCAAGAATAATGAAATTTCTGCATTGAATGATGGGGGCAAGGTTGGCCAAACGGATCATACAAAAAAGTGAAGGTCAAAGAGGAGCTCTGATTATAATGAGAAATTCAAAAATGATAATACAACAAGTAGAAAGAAAGTGTGAGATGATTTGACAAAATTGTGCAAGATAGCTCCCAATAAAGGGGAAAACAAAATTAAATTTAAATGAACTGAACCTGATGCCAGTTCAAATGTAGACAATGGGATGGATCCAGGCTCTCTTCATTCACATGATGATGTGTCTTGTTGTGGGACGATGTTCCCAGCAGTGTTAGAGGTTGATTGCCATGTTAGAGATCCTTCTCACATGAGCAACAAGAAAGCTGAAGTTGGTGGTAGCAAAGAATTTTGATAATCACAGGATTGAGCATAATGACACAGGAAACAAAGCAACTACATACAAAGAGTCTAGTAGTATCAATCACCAGGTTGATGAGAAAGCTTACAAACCTTGCAAGAAAGATAGTGGGAGTGCAACTGTGCTTGCCTCAACTGGAAAAGAAAAAGTGTGAGAAAGGGATAGAGAGAAAATCAGGAGTGAGACAAGGTTCACAGCCAGAAGAGCAACAACCAGTCAAATAAGGAACATCACAACAAATAGCAGCAAAAAGAGTAAAAGGCTAAGGGCAAAGTCTCAGTTAAGGAGGTAGTGTGGGCATGCTGTAAAATGACATCCCCAGGAGGCGCTGGCTCCAAAACTAAAACAAAAGGTATTAACATGATGCCAGTTGATGAGTTTATAGCAACTGACTGTAGGGTGAGGTCCTCAGCTATCAAAACAGGTGACAGGCATTTTGAGTTTGAAGCCAGCATACAGACTACAACAGAGACAGACACAAAGAATTCTAAAGATGGTGCTAAAGGTATGATTACAGGATTAAGGTTTTGGTCAAAACTACTACTTACATGACATCTGGAATGAAAAACAACAGGAGTGTACTATCTGCACTGTAAGATCAATGTGATTACAAGCAAAAGCCTGGTAATCATTCAAAAGGTTATGATTGTCCAAGTAGAAGCAATGGAATTTTGTTCCAAGTTGAGAATGCACAAATCAAGATAATACAAATGAGTGTTAAACACTATACACAGAGTGAGATCACTAAAGTCAAAAAGAGTAGGTTGAGTCAGTGTGTGACAATATCCACTGGTAGAGTTATCAAGCTGCCCCTTTTTGGGACCAAATCCTCAGAAATGAACATAATGCCATACAATGTTAACAAAGAAATGTCTTGCTGTAACATAAATAGTCATGTGGTAATTTCCTCATACTTGATTAAAGGACAACTTTCACGTAGGGGACTGCAAAGTGCTGATGAGGCCGATGCAGTCATATGTGGGACTAAGTCTCCAGGAGATGAAGCCACTGCTGTGTGTAGCTCATTTAGTCCTGTGTCTGAAAACAAGGAGTTTAAAATCTAGGTGGAACTTCGATCCCACGAAATAAGTGGCCATAAGACTAGGACTTTATATTTGACAAACAAATGTGAAACCAACAAACAGATCACTGAAGGTCAAACAGAAGCAAGCACATGAAAGAGACAATATGTATGTCTATGACATGCAAACAAAGTAAAGAAGTCTAATTGTGCCCATTTGGCAATGAACCCCATGATCTCAATCACAATAAAGCCAAAGGATGTGGCACCAAAGGCTGGAAGGAATGTTTTGATAAAGAATCAAGAACAATTGTTGATACCGGTGTAAGGTTCTGGAAGTTAAAGACAGGAGGATTAAGTATACCTACCAGTTTATTAGTGGTGCCAACAACATGCAATGATATCAAAGATCTTTCAAAACTAGTTTCCTCAAGTTGGCAACTGATTTCACTTGAAGGTATACTCAGCATACTACAGGAATTGCTTAAGCTGGTTGAAAGTGTGACATTGGGGTGGAAGCCTATGGAACAGTTTGGTCTACAGGCAAACTCATTGATGGCAGAAGACTACAGAAGTGGATATGACCCATTTTCCAAAATTGATGCCAAAATTGATGTGCCAGATTAAGGCAGGTGTTTCTCAAAGACTAAGTCAATGAGTGATATTGATTAAGAATCTGCAAGGCATAATAATCCCAAGTCATTGCATATTGTATGCAATTAGATGTGTGAATTAGGAAAGGAATCCAAGATTGTGCCTTGAAAACAGCATGTGGGGTCGTGGCTATCATGATCCAGCAAGACAAAGCTGTAAAGATCCCAATCTGATGCATATGAACTCCAAAGAAATCAAACTGACAAAAGAAGAAAAGCTACACAAGAAAAGCAAGCCAAAATGGAAGAAAGAAGGCATCCAAGCATGTGTGACATTTGAGGTCCATGAACCCAAGGATAGAGTTGACTTTGTTGACTGCTGTTTTATTAATGCAGTTACGTTTGGAACAATTGGTTGCCAATTTTATAATTGAATGCTTGAGGTTCAGAGACTAAAGAGAACAACAAGCACAGGAGTGTGTTCCAAAAGGTGAATATTGATCATTGTAATCATCTTTTTGATGGAGGTGAGCTAGATGATCCAATAGATGATGTCCAATATAGAACAAATACAAAAGCAATCAAATCAGGAGAGATGAACATGTGCAGGAGTGGTGTTAATGGCAATGACAACATATTTTTAGACGAATTGCTAGATGAATACAACAGTCATAAAGTTTTGATAAGTGAAGTGCTAGTGGCTAAGGCCCCAGCTCATGAGGAAGCAATTGAGCAATGCGTTGTCAGCAGGGGCAAATGCAGAAGGTGAGTCAATATTCCATTGACTATGTCAATCTGATCAAAAGTCAAGACAGGAGAAGTTAGAGCACCTGGGTCAACTAAATAAAGCTGTAATTAGAACTGTTGCTCAAAAATGCCATTGAAAACAATGGAATACATTGAATTCAATGAGACTGAGAGAATGTTGAAAAACTGAGAAGCCACACCATTTTTATATTAAAATTTTTTATGCAGATATACCTGTAGCATGTAGTATCCACTGCTCAGTTGTTGTGATAATTGGCTTGGTGGTTTACTCAGGAAGAGCTTTCCTCTGACTCACATCCACTGTTTTGGCCATTGTGAATTTTCATTTCGAAACAGTTTTCAGAAGCTCATAAAAAATTTTTGGTCAGCTTAAAGTGATTCTAAAATATACTTGTTCCTACGTATTTTTCACATAAAATTGTCCATCAATCAGCAATCATTTCTCCCTCTAACGGCACCGACAATGGCCCCAACTGCAAAACCAACAAGAAAGCAGAAATCCCAGCCAGGTAAGACTGCTTTGAAATGTCTTGGGCAGGGTGCAAGGTGTAATGCATTAGTAAGCTACATCCACGCAAAGAATATTTTGAAGGATGCAATGCCAAATCCTGTCAACAAGCAGTGTGTGACTAATCTGACTGTTGTCCATCAGTATTGGGTGCCATGAGCAGGAAAGATGTTTGTCGGGGCTTACTGCACTTTGCCAGTGTTTCCTGGGCAGGAAATATAAGTGTACAACAAGTATTGCAACATTGTTGCTGAATGGCTAAACGAGTTGATTTTTCAACCTCTGAATGGTGAGAGTTCTGGTAATTCATGTTGCAACAAGAAGCAAAAATCTTTGTCTTCTTGTGCCACCAGAAATAATGAAAATGGTGATGATGATCCACCACAAGAATTTGATCCTTTGGTCTTTTTTGCCACCAACTGGGCCAAAGATATTGCAAATTTCTTGACCCAGGGACTTGCTGTAGATGATGACAATGAGCTGATGCCAGAAAATATACCAGATTTGGTGAGTGACAATCTTTTGTAAACTGATGATGAAGGGCTTTTTGCAGATCAAGAATGGGGATGAGATGACATCAACCAACACCAGATGCACACCTCCACAAACATTACAGCTGGATGGCACAACAACTGGTGCCCAAAAGGGAAGATCTTCATGGAGATCTTTCTCCACCTCTTCCCAGTTGATTTTCTACTCACCATGATCATCACATGAACATTGTTTGCACTAGTGGACACAGTGGATGAAGCACTCCCAATATGTAAGTATGTCAATTCAAATTTTTATTATTTCTTTCAAATGATTATCAAAAAAGACAAAAGCTAATCTTTGTCAATTGATGCTTTTGATTTTTCGATCATTTGTTATCTCATGACATTAAAAAATGGCTATACAGGTGAGTTCCTTTGCTATCTTGGCCTTTAGCTGTTGATGGGAACCTGTTCAGGTTGGTCCCATGATGAATTCTTTTTGCCACACAAGTATGATAAACGCAAATGGTCTGCCCCCTATTGACTTGGAAGATACATGTCCATCCATTGCTTCAACCACATCACATCTGAGTCAGAGCTCCACTTCACTGACAAGGCCCCATCATTGTTCTGAGACAAGTTTTGCAAGGTGAGGAACATGATAGCCACCTGGAATTTGAACATGATTGCTGTGTTCATTCCCTCCTGGATTCTCTGCCTTGATGAATCTATGTCCATCTGGTTCAATAGATTCCCCTGCCTGGGATGGGTTTTCTGCCCCTGGACACCACATCAATTTGGTAATGAATACCATACCCTGTGTTGTGCTCTGTTGGGATTGATGTGTGCAATGGAGATAATGGAGGGGAATGATTTCCCAAGAGAACTGGACCGTCCTGAATTTGTCAAACTTGGAAAGACTGTTGGCTTGTTGTTGCATTTGCTGAAGGTATATTTCAGTTTGGAAAGATATGTTGTGCTTGATTCTTGATTCTGTGTTTTGAAGGCTCTCATTGAACTCTGCAAGAGGGGTGTCTTTGCTTGTGCCTTCATCAAGAAGTGCCACTAATGGTCCAAGCATGTGCCTGATGACGCAATTGCCTGACACTTCAAGGATGAGGAGGCCGGAGACATCGATTCTATCTTGGGCACTATGGACAGTCAAAAGTATAGCATTAGGGCAATGAAGGAACCAGAGTACATCATGAAGATGATGGCTACTGGAGGATCCCTCCTGTGTGATGCATTGAAGGTGGTGAAGCAAGTTTGGACAGAGGAAGGCAAGAAGATAGAGCGGAATTCCATGTACAAGTTGTCATTTGCATGGAACTTCAAATATCATCACAGTGTGTATGGTCATAACAACCTCCGTCACCAACTCCCATCCCTAGAGGATACTTGGAGGACTGATCACTGGCCTGCTCATGTCTTTACTTTTCTTCATGCTGTCATGGAGGTGAATGCATTTCTGGAAATGAAGCATTTTGTTGTTGGAGATGTGAAAATGATGGAGCTGCTTGGGTTTTGGAGTAAACTGGCATGGCAACTCATTGATACAATGGAGGAGGAGAACGAGGAGGTGAAGCTTGTTGATAAAGCTATGGCAATGTTGGGGACACAACATCTTCAAACGGCACCTCACTTTGCAAAGTATTGGACATTGCAGTGATGGGTTCTTGGTGCAAAATCTAAGTATCAGCAATTTGTGTGCATGATGCCAGGATGCCAAAAGCAAATCAGAACTTACTGTGCATGCAAGCCTGGTGTTTGGCTGTGTAAGGATTGTCACCACAAGCACATGATTTATCATTTTAGTTGTGATGTTGGCCAATAAGTAGTTTACTGCAGATCATTTTCTATTTTATTTTTTTTGCCATCAGAAGGCCTCACACAAGTGACTGTTGCTTCCCTGCATAACCAAATACATAGAAACCAAATACATATCTGAATTCTCCAAAGTCTTAGCTACTTATTACAATTTTTCCACCAACTCAAATCAATTTGAAACAGTAGTAATGGCATTTCACATTTTCAATCAAATTCAATGACAAGTTTCTTATGAAAAAGTAGGGCTAAGGTAGGCTGGTATTTAAAGAGGTTCTATCTAGACATCATAAGGTCATTTACACTTTTTTAGAATCATTATTGTGTGCACTGAAAGTCTGGCTAGTTGCTCTGGGTGTAGTTTTCACCTCTCATTGGAATGACCAAGGTTCAAAACTTCATTGAATTCAATGAAACAACTGAACAGATGTTCTATGCAAATGACAATACACATGGAATGGTTGGTGGTTGACAAGAGAATGCAAGAATGATTGACAATGGTGAAGACCTATGCAGATTGCTGGAACTGAACGAAAAAGCATCTGTAAGGTCCACTGACAGAGTAAACTATGTCCATTGGTTTAGGGGCAGAATAAAGACAAATGATAATCTGGAAAGCAACAGGCTTATATCAAGTACAGATGCTAAAAGGTCAATTGAAAACAGACGGTAACAAATCTAAAAGAAAACCTAGAGATCAAGGTCAGTGGCTAAATGGATGTGTGAAGAGAAGTGAGGATGAAAAGCAAAAGAGCAAAAGAACTTGAAATCACATCCAGTGGCAGAAGGAAAAAGTGATTAAAATGCCCCATATGAAGAAGCAAAATCCAAACATGACAAAAGGTACTCAAAACTACTAAGCTAGGAGGTGAGATTCCAAAAAGAGATGAACAGAAATATGGAAAGTCAGGGTGATGTGAAAGCAGCAATGAGTTTCTTATCCAGCCAACAAATGAAATCAATGACTTGATCCATGCATTGACTGAAGGAGTGGGTTGGACATATGCTAGTTCTGTGATTTGTGATTATTTGGTGAGGTGGACGGTTGAGACAGAGCTAAATAAGATCGCAGCTTTACCAGCTGAAGAGGTAGTGATGTGGTGCAGTATTGATAAGTTTGAAGTGCAATTCTACAATACAACAAAAAACAGATAGAATAAATATGTACATATCTGTGTAATCTGGGCTACAACATGGGCTCACTAGGATACTTCCTTGTTGCAACCACAATTTTGACTGAAACCACTAAATATTATTTTTAAAAATGATTAAAAAATAATTATAAATAATAAAAATTGTTGATTGCAATACAGAAAGCACCATCATATCTCAATATCTTGTCTAGAATTTTTGTAATTCTACTAATAGAAATAATGTTACTTTGGCAATTCATTCTATGAAATGTTGTGGGTTATATATCAACACCAATACCCCGACACATAAGCAACATCCACATTAACTGCCTTCTCATATCAGAATGTGATCATTCTGTTTGAAATAAATTATTCATATGTTAAATTTTTCTTTTAAATCAGTTTTTTTTTATAATCAAGACATTTAGTTTATAAGTATCCACAAGGTGTGTTAAGTCAAAAATACAGGTGTCACTGCTGAAAACATAAGTTTAAATTAGTAATGTGACATGCAAAGTAAGACATGTGAAAGTGTTTCTGAGTGAATTGAGATGGCTCTCCTCCAGCATAGGAGGAGTACCAGGACTGCCATACATCAATGATAGTATCATCAAGGATTTGTAACCTGTGCAAGCTGTGTTTCTTGCAACTGTTGCACAGGAGATAGGTATTTTTTTTGACAATGGCACAAGCCATTTGTGCCCTGGCAACAGCTACCATTTTGCTCCTCTTTTGATGCCTCTTTTGAGCAAGGAACTTGCACTGTCATTCTATCTACCAAGTAGACAAGAAGTGTAAAGCCATGCCTCCTCTCCAAACAGGGTTCAGGATATTTGTCTTTTTTTCTCTCTCACCTGCCTTCAACACCTTTACTTGGTCTCTCTGTCTGATGGGCTTACATGTAGTGTCGGTGATGCATACATCAAAGGTGCAGTATTTGTCCACCTTCCAGAAGCCCATCACTCCCTTATCAACCCTAATCTCTGTCCTACTTATCTGTTGCTGCTGCACATCCTCCTGTCTGGTTATGTACATGGTAAGCCTACAATAATTGGTAAATCCCATCAATTTTTGAAGCTACAGTCAATTTGAATACATGTTTAGTATTGCTGTGAAGAGTAAATTGGAACTCTAGCAGGTGGATAAGCTAAAAATAGATAATCTTGAAGTTGAGTTTCTATATAGGAAGTAGTATGTTTTCTATTAGGTCCCTACATGAAGCACTTGCATCCTTCCTATGAGGAATTATTTGAATTGACAGCCATGCTAACTGTTGTAGCCATTAAAATCAAACAATAACAACATCAATTGACACAATGCCACAAAAACAAACTGAGAGCATTACATCAAAAAAATCCATGAGATGGGATCCACTTGATATTGCTTGGACAGTTAAGCAAAGACAAAAGGCCACTGATGTCTGGTGCTACCATTTCATTAAAATAAAGGGTAAGTGTTGCTCCTTGTTCCTTCTACGATTATTTTGTCATCTCTCTAACATTTTTCTTGATCTGGTATTTCAGTTCAAGCAGAAGGAAACAGCAAGTCAGCAAGGTGTTACATGGAGATGAGTTCAACAGCAATAATGAAAGGGTACTTTATTAATATTTTTTATGAGCAATTCTCTAACTTTCATTTTTGTTTGGAAATAAGTGGGTTTTGTGTCATGCAGTTTGTGTTTGGTGAGTATCAGTTAATTTTCTATTTGTTTATTCTAGTTTTGTAATTTTTATTCTCTGACATTATGCCACAACAAACTCTCTCTCTCTTCTATCACAGAAGAACATGTGGTATATGCAACAGGAGAATCCTGCATCAAGCATTGCACAACCAATGAAAGACACTGATTGGTGTTAGGGGGTAAGTAGGTTTGGTTGATTTGTTAAGTTTCTTTAGTTTGATTGAAGCTTGTTATGAATGAATGAAGCTCCTTTTGGTTCTTACCCCATCAACTCAGGGGATAATGTCATCAGGAGAATCACAGTGCTTGACAGAGTGGACATTATCAGACCAACATCACTGATGTCATATTTTTCTGCTGTTTTTAAAGGTGAGAGATGCAATTTGTGAAATTACTTCCACATTCAATCCTGGTAGCAAGGACAATTCTTGTGTTATGTGCTGGTCCTTGTAATGCAGATGGTCCTCAAAACATGTCCCAGAATTCTGATTGACTCTACAACTATTTGTTTCATTTCTTGGTTCCCAATTGACAGAATGAACAATTTTAACTTGTTTGCTCTTTGAGAAATATGATTGTTGAATCAGTGCAACTAGATTTTTGTTCAAACAAGATAATTGGTGAAGTTGTTGGCATGGGGAGTAGAGAGAAATTTTGCAAAAAGGTGAACAAATAAATCAAAAGAGGCATAATTCATTACAAACTTTTGTTAGACAATTGATTTGCAGTGCAAATCAGCATTTTTGGCTGATTGTATTGCTTCATTAATCACCGCATGACAGCACCACTTGTCCCTATTCTGTCAAACACAATAACATCACAATTATTCTTGCACCTTTGATAACCAGAGTGGTTGCAAATAAACATAAGGAGTAATATTATGGTAGTCTAAGCGTTATTCATGAATACATCTAGTTCTGTTATGTGTCAAAAAAGGTAGATACCTTAGTACTTATCCTGTTGTAGAAGCTATGAAACTGTGATGGTTCAACAATTTTATTTTCAAGTTATCCACACAGGATATCCTCTCACATCACCATGAGACTATCGTGGTACATATCATCAACATGATCATCATCTAATTATTGGTGGGACTCACCAAAATGGGCTTTTTTGTAGACTGACCCTACACATAACAACCTGTTACAGGGCTTCCTCTGCATCCTTGCACACTTGATCACTGTAAATTTAAGGCTCGTGATCAACTAATGAAGGTTGCAGTGCAAGCACACATAAATAGCCAAATGTGTTTGTCACAACATTGTGGTGGAGGTGCACAAGGCCTCTGCATTTGCAAGTGCGTCCATGCTCCAATGAGTAGGTGGCGTCACACCAATCACAGGAGTTATAGGTTCAATGGAGCAAACCTGTATTGAAGCCTCAAAATATCCTGGAACTGTTGCTTTGTGAATCGAGTTCCATTGAGACTACTGGTTTATGCAGTCAGCCTCTTCCTGCCTCCCTCCAATAAGCCTCCACTTTGCCTATCACATTTGCTTGTTGCTCAAGCTCTGCATTCTTTGCC
Organism: Thalassiosira livingstoniorum; assembly: GCA_036939595.1. Taxonomy (NCBI): domain Eukaryota; phylum Bacillariophyta; class Thalassiosirophyceae; order Thalassiosirales; family Thalassiosiraceae; genus Thalassiosira; species Thalassiosira livingstoniorum. The sequence continues at coordinate 801 of JALLOT010003557.1, read as the reverse complement.
TTATCATAATCACCATTTGTCTACTTCCTAGCCTCACCCATTGTCAAAGCATGTACCACTAGGTCTAGCAACCAATGGCTTTTGATGGCATATGTGAGGATCATTGTGCCTTTGAACAACATCTCAATGGAGGATTCTGCACATTTGACTGGATTTTGAATGCACAGACCTGCATTTTTTACATGTTGCACAATGAGCCATCTGAAGCAATCATCCAGATCCACACACAACAGGGCAGGAAGGAATGCATAGTGGATGGTATCTTTCACCAGATGCAAGTTCTTGCCATGGACTTGTATGACACACATCATGAGCAGCCACTCTGCCTGCAAGCTCATGGTGAGGCCAGTATAGGCAGTTTGTGGGTAGATCTTTGATATCTTGGCTAAGACCCTTACATAGTCAGCCCACCCCTCCACTTTGGACACTATCCAATCTTTGAAGGATTTGTAGTGACTCAATAGAACCCTCCTAGGTACCACTTACCTCAGGCATAATTCAATCTGCTGAAGCCCTTTCCTCAAATGATGAATGTGCCAATGGCTTATCTTTCTCTTGACACACATACCACAATTTTTCTGGGATGGGAAAATAGCCCAGACTTGTCCCTTTTTGTTGAAGGTTGGTCATGAGGTGTGTGCATTGTGGTGGCATTTGGCAGATAATTTCATCATCTGCAAACCAGGGCAAAGATGCATCCAGATCCTCTTGTTTAATCTCCTCAACAAGTGTTATCACTCCAATGACATAGTAGAGCATGCCCAAGGGACAGCCTTGAGTAATATTTTCCTTGTTGTGCAG
>JALLOT010003556.1:0-11142 GCA_036939595.1 Thalassiosira livingstoniorum | reverse complement strand
GAAATTAATATTGCATAATTTGGAGAAATATTTTTTCAGAGTACAAAAAATCCCTTAAGAAAAATTGCTTCCAGAAACAAAAGGTCTCTTGTCAATGTCTCCATTTCTTCCACAGCTCAATTTTCATTTGCTCCTTCCTCTGACACCCTTCCTTGCCCATTTGAAAATGATGACAACAATGACAATCCATACAATAATGCACTCTTTTCTAAATTTGGATTGCCTCTCTCCACTTTGCCCAAGACAGCTTCATCCAAGGCCTGTCACTGCTCCTTCTCCTACAAACCAGACTGCTTCCCCAATGAAGAAAAAGTCTAAGTCTGCTCCTCCAAAAGCTCTGATTGTTAACCCTTACTGTCGCAACCATATGCCTCGTGGCATCACTCCTACAGCTGATTTTCCCAATAATACACCTACAACTACTCAGCAATCCTTAAAATGCAAACTCAAGTTCCAAGAAAAAGAAATCAAAACCAGCAGCATGAAAAATAAAGTCCTGAATTTTATAAGCTCTTGGACACAATTACTGAACAATGGTGTAGAAATGAGGACTACACTGGCACTTTTTTTGAAGGACAACTATTGAAAGGATAATGACAAGGCTGGCAAAAAATTGTCTATCCTTAGTCAGAGATAGACTACTGGCTTATCAATTTTTTTGAGGGAGCTCACTATTTTTTCTACCTGCCACAATTGAACTCCAACATTACTGACAACCATTCTCATCACACTCATTTGGCGTCAAATGATTCTGTAGGATTCCATTTTTCAAATGACAAAATCAAAAGCAACAGTACCATTCACCTTTCAAGGTATAAATTCAAAGACTTGGCAGTCTGCTGTCCTGAGCTGGGCCAGAATCTTCAGTTCCTTTTTCTGATCCTTAAGGGAAGTCTTGATCCTTGTTGGCATGATGTCCCACTGTATTTGGCATACAGCGACAGCTTCTTGGGCCAGGTGGCATTATTCGAACTCCAACTAGTGCAAAAGAACACAGAAAAGTGCACTGCTACCTTTCTGTTATTGTTCTTTTTCACTCAATGGAGTTCAAAAATTATCTCACGTTGACTCAGCATAAAATTTTCAGTCACATCTTTCCAATTCTGCACTCGCTCGCGATCGTGCAGAATTAGAAAGGTGTGATTGAACAATCGTTCTGAGTCAACAGTGCGAGTATTTGCAGGAATGCTGGCTGTGCGCTGTGCCTTCACGGCCTTCACTGGCCTTCATTCACCCAAGAGATTCACCCTTACTTCACCCCCCCAACTTTTTGTTACAAATTATTTGTATCTACTATCAGATAAAAAGGAGTCATGCCGAACTCGTTGCCCATCGGTGGTGGGAAATTAGGTAGAACAAGGGGTCGAACTCACACCCAAAACAGTTTGGCTACTGTCGGCAATGATTCCAACTGTGATTCCAACAAAATTACAAATTCTGGCACAACTGGACGTGGACGAAAACGTGGCAACACAAAAGGAAATACGCAACCAGGATTAATGTCCGATTACCGTCTAGTCCAAGCACTAGAGGAGGCAGAATATGAGGCATATGTGGATCCATACAGGGGGATGGTGCCATATTTCTCCGTCTCTTTCAACAACCCAAGCTGCGAGAATGGACCCAAAAATGTGGATTTTTCGGAGAAGAAAAGTCCTTGGATTAAATGTAGTGGGATATTGTCCGAGACCTCATCATCTTGGCGGTTTGATGAAAATCCAAATAGGGAAGATATTGGCAAAGGCGTCGATTCCAAACGCGTTGAAATTGTCAACGTTGATGATGACGAAGAAAACAAAGTTGAAGGCGATGAATTTCAAGGCGATCGTCATATTTTTCTTGCGCAGTGTGGTTGTCCGTCTGTTGATCAATGGGGATTTGACGAATTGGAACAACGGAAGAAGCAGCTTGCGGCATTGAAAAAGAAGAAGCGAAAAAGAAATGGAAAGAAGAGGAAACACAACCCCTCAACAGATCCAGGCAATGAAGGTGACGGTTGTTTTTCAATTGGTGATGATGGTGATGTAGTGAATTCTAAAGTGACCGAAAATGAGGTGATCTGTGGCAATAGAAAACCAAGCGATGACGCAACAAAACCGTGTCAATGTGATTTCAACCCGGTGCGTGGACCCTATATGAATACTTTCCAAATGCTACAGCTGTGCTTTTCTCAACCAATAATCCCACATGGCTTTCCCATCTTTCAATTCAATTCAGTTCTGCTTGGCATCGGCAGGAGGCCTTGTGGACAGATTTCTTCAAAATGCTGCTATTAATCAGTTTGAAATTATGAGCGGCCGACCATCTTCCAATCGGCCGATTATTGATATCGAAAAGGAATTTCTTTCATCAATTGATTCCACCCAGCAATCACATGCAGAGAGTAAAATCAACCAAACCATCACCCCGAAAAATAATCCAATTGTTGTCGATCTTTCACAAGACTCAAATCAAAACGGCAATCAGCCACTGCATATTCGACAAAGCATCTCTGTAGATGCGGAAACGATCCGATCGCAACTGCAACGTTTTATTCACCCTCGCAACAAAAATGTACATCTTGATGACTTTTTAGAAATGATTAGAAACTGGAAAAAAATTATCGTCATGAGTGAAACCGAGGAATCGGAGAGTACAATACAAGTCTCAACTCCTCCAGGACTTCGGAATCTAGGAGCTACGTGCTACCTGAACAGGTATTGTTTTTATTGTTGTTTGCCCTTTTCGTTTATGTCATGTCCTATCTATCACATGCAAGTCCTGCAAGTCTTATGTCCTGTCACTTATCCCTTACCTGAACAGCCAGCTGCAATGTCTGGCTCAGAATCTAGGCTTCACAAATGGTTTGTTTCGTTGGAAGAAGCAAACGATTTTCTCCGATGATGATTCCAATAATAGAATGGATCATGTTCTCGAGACCATGAAGTCCGTCCTTGCTCAAATGAGGTATGGACCAGAGAGCGTCGTTTGCACAAACGAATTCGCTTCAGCGTTGAGTCTCGAAAACGACGAGATGCAAGATCCAAATGAGGTAAATGCATCGATTCCTTCAACTCTACAGGTCCATCAAATATTTCGATTACCATCTCACATGTTGCTTCTACTTAAATCCGTGGTCTTTCTACAAAGTTTGCCAGATTACTGTTTGATAGAATGCAGGATTCTTTCCGGCAATCAGCTGAAACTGGTCATTCCCACAGACATAAACGATTTGATGAGTTATTGCCTTCCATATTTGGTGGAGTCTCAACCTACATCACAACCTGCAAAGAGTGCAACACTCAATCAAAACGGGATGAAAATCATATGGGGATTACGGTGCCTATTCAACACTGGGAAGGCAGCGTTGACAATGTTGAGTTTGAGCAATGTATTGCTGCTATCTTACAACCAGAGATTCTTGAGGGAGGAGATCAATACTTTTGTCCGACTTGCAACAAAAAGTGTGACGCTACTCGGCAGTTGAAACTGGGAAATGCACCTCCTGTGCTTAATATACAAATTGCACGTTATGTATATGATATGAAGACTTGGACAAAGCGAAAATTGAAGACAAAAGTATTGTTGCCTCGAATCCTTGCTCTTTTTGAAAATGACGAGAATCCAACAGAAATTAGTGGAGATCCATACATTCTCTGTGCCATTCAGAATCATCAAGGAAATTCTGCCCACGCCGGTCATTATACAGCTGAAGTAATGGATTGGACAACAGGATTATGGTATGAGTTCAACGATGAAGAAGTTGTCATGCTTGAATACGGTCCACAACACAGTGTAGATGCAACCTCTTGTGAAACGAGCACGGTTCAAGGAAGTGCAGATGCTTACAGCCTATTCTATGTCAAGCAAAGCTATTTATCAAATGAATCATTCTCGGAGTTGGAGCGATGCCAACAGCGGACGGAAGAAAAAGTGATGTCCCTATCTAAGCGGGATTCCAGTGATGATATAGTGGCTTCTGTAGACCTTTCCCGCATCAAACGATATAGACATGAGGAAGAGTAAGTTATTGCAATGACTTTTTAAACTCTCAATCTGTTTGATACTCAAACCCTTTGGTCTGCGTTCATTGAAGGCTGNATGTATGGATGGATGGGGTTACATTGAGACGTGTTTTTTCTTTAAGTGATGGGATGGAAGACTTTTTTGAGAAAGCTTCTGATTCTTCAATCAACCATAATAAGCCATTGGAATGTGAGCACTCGAGCGGTCTCCATCCAATAATTGCAAACTCGGGTACACTTCTGCGAAAAGAATCATATTTTTGTTTAGAGCAGATTCTTCTTGAAGAATACGCTATATATCTGAAAGACAAAAATAGAAATGTGGACCAAGCAAAGACACTCAAACAAGCTCTCAGCAGTGTTGTATATTTTGGAGGCAAAGTGACCTGTGAGAAATGTGGTTCCTCCTACCAAAATGCAATGCGGCAAAAGATGAAAATCTTGAAGGTCGGTCCTTTGAAATCGTTCATTTTTTCATGTTTATACCAACGTGCTGATGGATCACTATTTTACCACAATGTAGACTCTCATCGAAATCCACGAAGATTCGAGTACTGGGAAGAATGACTACTTTCCAGACTCTATTCCATCTGGCGAATTTTACCTCGTTTCAAGGAAGAGCCTCACTTCGCTTCGAAAATATGCAGAACAGACGACAAAACTATTTCTAGGCAACCTTCGACACGACTCGTCCGAAACATCAAAACAAACTCATTGCGGCAGAATAGACTGTTTGGACTTTGGAGAGTTCACGGACTACGTGAACTTTGAGTTAGAGATGGGTGAGCATGAGATGAGTAAGGAAAAAGGATGTCAAAAGTCATCTGGACTTGACTTTGACCCTTTAGTCAACTCTACTATACTGTGTGAGTGTAACAATGTGTTTTCCCTCTTTATTTCTGGTTGTTACAATCTACTAAAGGACTTCATGAAAAACAGGCCCCCATGGTTCCTGTCTTTACAAAAATAAAAACCGCAGTTTGAGGATTGTTAGCGCAGATTTATGGAATAAAATTGTGTGTTTACTCCCTCATGCAACTCCCCTCAAGTTTGACCCCCAAAATAATGACCAGATACCATCAGAATCATGTGTACACTGCATGCAACAGATGGAAGAAGAATGCCAGTTCCCAAAAAAATTGGAAAACTGGACGGAATCTATTGCTGCAAAAAGTGAGACTGACGCGAGTTTGAATGACCTCCTTTTGAGGGGGCAGTCGTCCGAAGTCCAACGAATGTATCCCTCAGCAATGGATTCTCTTCTTCTACAATCTTCTGACGAGCACCGTTCACCAACAAATCTTAGAGTACTTCACCATATCGATGTTCAGAGATACAGGGAAGCTGTCGAATTAATCGGCAAAGCAAAAAAGACTAAAGCAAAGAGTGATGCAGCAAGGAAAAAACTAGATAATTTACTATTTGCATCCAAGGATGACCCACCACGTCGCCAGTGGAAGTTTCGTTCTCTTATTTGCGACAACCATGAAACGGTAATGGTTGTGCCTTCATTGCCAAAGGAAGTAGGTATGCATTCAATACGGAAATGGCTCGACCAATGTAAGGAGCTGGATCTAGAACTGTTGACCGATCAAGAGTTTGAAAGCCTTGTGGGTTCTTGGTCTGACTTGGAGAAAATATTGCATGGAGATGTGACTTTCGATAGTGAAGAGACCCGCATCCCGAACATTATTTTGTCAATTGATGGTGATGGAAAAGCAAGCTTGAAGATCGAACCTGCGACATGTGATTGTAAATGTGTGATCACGACATTTTCTGATGAATGCTTTGAGAATGGAAAGATTTGCCTGAAAAGAAATTCCCATAAGAGACTGGATGGGAGCGGGGATAATATTGTTGACGTCGAAAAAGCTAGATGCACTATAGTATTGCACGAGATAGAGGATTCCATGGACATCGAAGTTGCTGCCTCTAACATCATGGCAGAGATGGCGAGCGTTACCATGGAATCAGCTACTAGTTCATTTTTTCACCCAAGAAGACTTCGAAAACGAAAGACGAGTGAAGAATTCCCTACCCGAACCTTTAATATGTCCCCCAATGGAAATCTAGCCCATCTCCAGCTCCTCGTACACCAATCAGCAAGTAACAGTATACTGGATCGTCGACTTTTCATTCTTCCTATCTCCCCATTCTTTTCCAGCACAAGAACTGTGCTGAGCAACGAGTTAAAACGAGAACTGAATTCGGAAACAATTTGTGAAATTGTTAGCAAGATGGGCGGCCTCGACGGTTCCGATGCATTGGCGATGCTTCAAGGTAATGATTTGCATGTACTCATGAAACAGAATGTTAGCAACAACGGTGACAATACTCAAGCAAGGTTCAATCTTAGGAAAAAGCTGTCGCAAAAGGAGGAAGAGGAAGAAATAGAAATGATGTCATTTCTCACTGAGTTAGCTGATAGTGGAGATCACCATGGCAATAAAAGTTCCGCAAACAAATCTAAAAAACGAGAAGAGAAGGGCTTCAGAGGTACCTTCCTCTCATCCAATTCTGTTGTTCGAGACGAAAGTAAGAGCGAAGTAAAACATCTTCAAAATACAGTAGCAGAAGTTGCTGTTGAGGCCTCTTCCGATTTTACCTTCGCTACCACTTCAAGTGAAGTTGGTGTCTTCAGCCAGTGTGATGATTCAGGTAACAATACTCTTTTAAGATGACATAAAAACATTTTTCATCCTTGAACATTCTGACCAAAGTTGCTTGCTTTATTTTGGACCGAAGTTCAATGCATCAATGGTGTTGAGAGTCGCGGCGAAGATTTAAGAGCGGTGGTTACAAATGAACAAGCCAAAACGAAGGATCATGCCGAAAATGATGAAAATTTGGCCGGGACGAGCTCAAAAGTCAATACAATGCAGAATTCTGACCATCAAACCGTGGACTTAGTTGTGTCAAGCCCTTTGTCAAAGGCAATTTCTAGGGATGAGTGCTCTAACCAGTCAACACCCTCTTCATTATACTCACGTGAACTGTCCACCCCAAAGAGAAAACTCATAAAGAACGAGGACGACCAAAAGTGCACGGTTCCCCACCCAAAACAACCAGTAGACAGTGAAGATGAAAATAAACCTAAATCTGACTCATATTCAAAGGATAAGTCTTCAAATCATGATGTGGTGGTGCCCGAAAATGAATTTCTTACTGGAAGTGCAACAGAAGAGGGTACACGTGAATGTTTGCCGCAAATTGTCAGCAAATCAGATGCCGATCAGCGGCATCCTGAAGAAGCAATAATGAATTCACCCTCCAAGAAGACGCGTAAAAAAAAGAAGCACAAACATGGGTCGCCCAAACTCCACAGTGCCAAGAATGAGGACAACACAATTTTCCCAGAAAGACAACATTCTCCAGAAATTTCAAGAGTTCAAAGAATTGCTGGAGCTGTTGCGGAACTGTGCGAGTCAGACTTTGCGGCTGTGATGAGAAATATCATTTGCAATGCCAATGAGGAAAGATGGAATATCATTGAAAAAGTACACACAGAAACCAAGTTAAGCAGGCTCAATGAAGTGAAACGAGAGTAGTCCAAGTACTGCATTGAAGTAATGATTTAACTGGATATACTTTTCTATTTTTCCTCTCGATATTTTCTCGCCTCGATTGTTACGTTCGTGCCCACAATTAATATGAAGGGGAAATTTTCTTTCAGTTGTCTAGTCGTTGTTCTTCATTGAAAAATAAGATTTTAGAAATAATTAAAAGGCAAAATTGAAAGTTAACACCTTAAAGTCACCTACTTCAACCTGTTACAATTATGCCCTCCATCTAGCAATGAAAAATCCATCACTGCCAGCTGAAGGTAGCAATGTCAAGGTATGGGGTTTCTCCTGAGCTATCTGACCATGAACTCCGTCTGCAAACCTCCATCTTTCAAAACCACCTTTCAAAAACACATTTGACTGTTCAAATAGCTGAATCACCATTTCGTTCTCTTCCTTCAACAATGAGCATGTAGAATACACCAACTTACCTCCATCGTGTTTCACGAATTTGGCCGCCCTTTCGAGTATTTCAAGTTGCAACCTTGGCAATTTCTGAAATGCGTACTCCTCCGTGATTTCCCATCGCTGAGAAGGCCTTCGCCGCAGCACACCGCTGGAAGAACAAGGTGCATCAACTAGGACTGCATCGAAATATTCACAAGATTCAAGCATGGATTGCAAGCATGAAGAATTGGCAATCTGGATGCGACACTCAGTTGACATAATATCATCAGAGTTCCTTTTTGTAGTAAACGTCATGGGAGAGACACTCTCTTGAGTACGTTTGATATTTCCATTTTTGTCGTTAAGAGGCACCAATCCTACTCGTGACAAACTTCCTTTGATTTGACGTAATCTTTCATCTACAATGTCATGTGCCACAACCAACGAATGTCCATAATGCTCCTCTGTTTGGGGGTTTCTGCCACTGTGATTGCCCCTACTTAGCGTAGATGCTAACCCAAATGTTTTTCCACCATTGCCTGCACAATAATCCAACACAGAGTCTCCAGGAGAAATCTCCAACGATTGTACGATGATTTGAGAACCTGCATCTTGCACTTCAAAATAGCCTTTTTGCCATCCTTTCATGGACCAAATCGATTTTGATCTTCCAGGAAGTGGAATAATGCTGGGAATATTTTGATTATTAGACTTATTTGCTTCTGGATTTGTCGTGTTGAGTGATGCTAATGGCTGTGGCAAATCTGCTGATGCTGCTGCCAAAGATTGTGATTTCGATGTCGATAGCCCCAGAGATCCCGTTGGCAGTATTCGAATGCATCCATCCGGCGGCACAACCTTTCCCAGGTTGGAGTTGCTTTCCGCCTTCGATTCAACCACGTAGGTATTGCTCTCTGGAGCGATTGGCGAAGTCATCACAAGTTTATTATTTGATCTCCCTTGCCGAGAATGTTGAATATTCAAATTCCACGGGCCATTTTCCTCCAACAATTTAGATAATGGAATAGCTTGCACCCCGTCTTCTTCCCAAAGCAACCGGCAGAGATCCTCGTCCGTTCCATTGAACTTAATTGAATTTTTTCTCAACGTGATTGGTCCAGGATGATTCATGAGGGAGCATATTTGTTGGGTTTGATCGGCGCCGTAGCTTGCTAAAAGGGAGGTTGTGAGGAAGAATGGTAGACTGTACTGAAGGCTATATTCGATTGATGAATTGAAGAGGAAATCATCTGAGGAAGGACTATGCCATTCGATTGTTGATGATGCATTTGAACGGGGTGGGATAGAGTCGTCCTGAAAAGTAGGTGGAAGCACCGAAGACAGATTGCCGACATCATTTCCATCACCTACTTCCGAAAGATACTTGGCCTGTTCGTCGACCATTTTTCTCACCAATAATTTTTCAGCAGGGGAAAAATCCGAACTTTGGATTGCATTATTTTCATTTTCGTCATGAGACATGAAGGAGGAGGAGATGTTTAAGTGATTTACGAAAATAGATGTGATCGATTCTCTGAGAGGAAAAGGTATAGGCGGCATGTCATTCCCTGCAAATCTTTGAAAAGATAGGGAATGATTCTCATTGATCTGCTGGGACCAAACTATATACCAATGTCGTAGCCCCATGATACTTGTCCCCAGAATGAGAGATTTTAGCCGTCTGTTTGCAGCATTTTTATTGCCATCATTGCTAATTAAATTTGTAGAGTTGTTGGCGCATGTTCCAGGATATTGATTGGAAAAGGATTCATGGTTAAGTTTTGCATTCCTATTTGACCCCCGATATTTTTCCCGAAGAAGCTTTTTCAAAGCCATTTCTGCAGTGACTGGCTTTGGGGATGATGAATCATGGGCGTTCTTTGGAAAAAATACGGGAAGGAGAGCTGCTGTTGCTTCATGCCGATAGTGCTCTTCCTCTTTTTCAGGATAGGGTAAGGTGTGATTTATGTTGTCACGATGGCTTTCGAGAAGATCGAAGCTATGACAATAAGAGTTCCGACTTCTTTTGGAACACCGTTCAGGTGATTCAATTTTGCATCCATTTATCGTGAAGACGATAATATTGTAATTGCAACAATTCCTTACTGATGTTGCATGGAGGAAACTTGTGATGCTTCCTAGAAGAAGGAATGCGAGAAGGAAAAACAATTTGGTGGAGAAAGTAGCCATTGATGGTGCAGATTTGACGTTTGACGACGATATTGTACTATGTTATCTTCTGTGACCTGTGTGCTGTGGGCTATGGGCTGCGCGCGCTGCAGCTGTGAAAATGGACAATGGACATCTATCGTCTCATTCAATCAGTTAAGGACTAGTAAGTACTACTGTCCATCCAAAACCCGTCAGATGGCAGCACATAACCTATTATTTTAAAAAAAAAGTTATTGAGTATTGGCCTAAAACCAATTTTCTTGGGCGACAAGGAGTTGCCCAACCAAGCAGTTAGAGGAGTAGGAGTATTTTCACTGTTCGGTATCATTATGATAAATTCTACCTATACTGTGATGTACGTATTGGTAATATAAAACTACCTATATATCACGTAAAAATCTCAAGAACTCGTTGTGAACAACTCGTTGTTCGCAACGAGTTGGCCAATTCGTTGGGCAAACGAAACGCCAACCAACGAGTTTTAGAAATTCCAACGTGATATTTAGGTAGATTTCTATTACCAATACGTACATCCTGGTATAGGTAGAATTTACCATATCGATGAAGACGATGTAAAAATTACTCCTACACCTCCAACTGGTTGGTTGGGCAACTCGTTGTTGCCCGAGAAAATCGGTTTAAGAAGTTTTCTGGCGATTAATCATCATCGAGTCTCGTCCGGTCTCGTCACTCGTCAAGCAATTGAAAAAAAATCTTTTTGTCGTAGCGGGCGGCAGCAATGCTGCTTACGTCGGGCAAAAAGATTACTTATTCCTACGTTCTGGAAAAACCTGGAATTCTTCTTTTCCCCGCATCCTTCATCCTTCATGCGCCCGCTCCTGAACCAGGGACCTTGCATCACTCAGCATTTCATGCTGCCAACTGCACTATTCTGATGCTGTATCCAACCGGTTGCTCTCTAACAACTGTTAGCCAACAATGGCTGTCAATTTGTGCCAGAGCCTCTCTATTCTGAGTTGGCGAGCTATTTCATTAATTTTTCCATCAGCGACACT
>JALLOT010003555.1:0-11153 GCA_036939595.1 Thalassiosira livingstoniorum | reverse complement strand
ACAGTACTCTAATTTGTGCCTTTCATTTATGTCTGATTATGTGCCACATTCTACCCAAAAACTTATGTACTACCACAGAAAAGTATTAATTCTGCTAGGAATCAGAATGAGCCAAATTCTATTTAAAAACATAAAAAATATTAACAGCCTTACCTAGATCAATCTTTGAAATGCTTCTCAAAAAATATTTTGACTTTTTTGTAGGAATTAGTAGATTTTTAAGTAAACTTTGAAATGGTGATATCTCAAAGAATTGATTTGAACACATATGAGTACTCAGGATAAAATTAAATTAAAAGGCCTTAAATTTAAATGGATAAGTTACAGGCAACCTAACTAATCTTGTCAACTTGCAACATTGATAATGATTGTTTGAAGACCTTCCAAGCTCCAGACTCCAAACCAGAAACAATTATTCAAAAGGAGCTGCCACATGTCCATTTGCAAACCATAACCAAATTGACTGTGCGCACCTTTCAGGATCATTTCATTGCTAGTCAGCCTGGTATTGAGGACACTTATTCAATGTGATATGTAAGTATTGCAAGCTTAATTGACCCTTAGTTTCCTAGGGAACAGTACATGCACAGCCTTTTTATTTTAATTCTACCTCTTTGATGCCTATCAGTGCTGAGTGTCTAATCAATGAAAAAATAATCACCCTTAAATCATGGAGGTGACATTCCAAAGACAGTTATTATGCTGGTACTACCTTACAGAACTATTGATCATTCCAGGTGCTATCAAAAGATTCAGAAGCAACTACACTCAGGAACATCTCAGATTCATGTTCAACTATAATTTGTCAGAAAACCATGGGATTATTATGAATTAGTTATTGTTTATTCTACAATGGAAATATTTTCTTCATTTTGTTTTGACTTATACAAAATTAATAGCCAACAACATCCTTTACATCTTAGACGTGACCCTCTACACATCCTTGCCATTCCTTGTAATCCTTGACACATTACTGTTGACACATCCTTGGTGTTCTCAACATGCCCTTAATACAGCATAAATTCACCCAAAGAGATAATAATTTGCATTTTGTGCTAGAAGTATTGACTTAATTATGGTAGTAGTAATAAATAAAGAGTTTTTGTACTTAAAATTTATCTAGGTACCAAACAATAACATAACAATAATATTGGTAAGTATCTAGATTCATTGTAGAGAATACAACATAACAGTAATATATACGTAGGGGTAGGTATTATTATCCACCCTACACAAATAAAACAATCTTTGAATGATGGACAAATCCACCAAGTAAAACAACACATCACCTCTCTAACATGGGTAGAGTCCCAATGGCAAAGGAAGAATGAATTTTGTTATTCAACATTTTTTTTAAGAAATTTGTAATATTTCAATGCCTTTAATTATGACAATCAAGCCAGAAATTTCCAAGAAAATGTCAACAGTTTGACACTGATTGCTCCCACCAATCTAAAGCCATGGTATTGTTTACAAGAAAGTTGATGTCCATTTCTGACAAAACCACATTCAAGATTTGTCAAAAATGACCTAAGATATTTGCCGGTAAAGTAACAAGTGATATAGTTAGAGATTATTTTTTGTCCATAAAATTTTTATGCTGCCTTGTTAGTTGTGGCAACATTGTAATTATTATGTAACTTGGTCATTAAGTGTTGTTTATTGGCTCAGGGGTACAAATTGTGCATATGAAGGTTTTATTAGTATTGCCATACCATACTTTTAAAAAATAATGTACAGGTAGTAATAATACTTCTATTACTACTCCTTCTTAAAATATTTACCAAGATTGATGTCAATAGTTTTTATGTAGTAGGTATCATGAGAAACTACCTCATATTATGATGCAATTTAGGAGTAGGAGTAGGTAGGATCTGTACTAATCAAATTGTTGTTTTTTGGTTATTACAAATTATCAAAAGTACCTAGCTAGAGTAGATAAGAATGATAGATATAATATTCATATTATGTATCTAAATTTTTGAAGAAAATATTTAATTTTTAAATTAATTATTTTCTGTTAGCAGATGTCTTAACATACACTTGATATACTCAAAATAATCTCAACATCCTTGACATACTCTCAAAATAGTTTTTAGATTCTTGATACACTGGTGACAAACTCTTAACACAACCTTGATCTACTTGACATGACTCATGACACCCTTGACACAATCTGCAACATATAGAAAGTAATTAAAATGTGATTGCCAATAAATTAAAGAAACATCACATTTTCTCAAAATAATGGCTTAACATTTTCAGTACTTGTCCTAAATTTTACTTGGCTCTGGGATGTTCCCATGACACAGTATGCAAAAGCATGTATATTTACCAAAACCCACTCTCATTCCAGCCAGTGAAATAGTCAAAGATTAATCAGATTTTAAGCAAGCTGTAATCTACAAGCACTTCTTTATTCAGCCTAGCAACCTCCATTCTATTCAATTCTTCCAGGAAGCCCTTAACCAATATTTTAAGCCCAATGCTTTCATGACATCAGACAATTATCTAAGGACACAAGCCAATAACACTTCACTGTGTCTATCAAAGCCTATAGTACAAAATGTTCAACACCTCTTCAACAAAACCAATAAGAGGCAATCATCTAGTGTGCCCATGACCCAGACACCACCTCTTCCCTAAGTGCATGTGCACCTGTGGCATCCTACACCAGAGCTGCCTCTATGAAGTCACAGTCAATTGTTCCTGATCAAGACTTACGCATCATTTTTTACATGTGATCAAGGCTTGACCAAGCATTTTCAACCGCCCCAAGTAAATCAATGTCCCATCAATATCTGTTTAATTTCTTTTGCAATTGGCAAATCTCTGTCATTGTTATAGATACAGACAAAGAAAAATTCTTAAGTACTGACAACTGATGAATTCCAAAGTATTGTGACATTTGATTAAAATCAATTATTTGTGAGTTGGAGCAATTAGCTAAGGAAAATACGGGGTTATCCAGAGAACAGGCACATATGTTTTGTTTGAAAAATTATATTCCAGAAGACTTGCAAAAGATTTTACTTTTCCAATAATTGTAGAAGACATATGTGCTACAAATACTTCCCCCCTACTGTACACATATTGTTCTTGTTGATGATATGTCAATTGAATACTTGGGTTAATGTGGAATGCCCACAGTCAATCTCTAATTACCATCAAGTTGCCCATCACCAGCATCCTCTTAGCCCCTAGTGTCAAGTTTCTGCCCATTGATGAAAAAAGAATTTACCAGAATACTATATATTGATATGAGTACTTCCAAATCTGATTTGACAATTCAACTAATGGGGTCATCCAACATTATGGTCTATTCAAGGTAAAATAGGTAACTAGGATTACCACCGACACAAGCATGGTTGCTGGCAAATGAACTACTTACTAATGGGCTAGAAAAATAAAGAAGTTATTTTCAATGATCTTTCCAAGGCACAAATGGTGACCCATTTTTTTCTGGTCTAAGATCTCATACGAGCACCTAAATGGCCTACTAGATCCTCATATGAGTACCTAATTGAAAGTCTATTCTCCTATCCCAAGTCAGTCCAGATGATGCAACAATAATCAAACCTAGCTTATCAGCTCATGTTCCATCCAATTTTCAAGTTCAACAGGCAAGAATTCACAAAGAAATTGCAAAATGTGGTCAAAAGGTGCCTTGTTATGAAATTTTTTAACCTGTTGTGATATACTGTGAATTTTTCCAGCTTCCTATTTATTTTTTGCCCATCCATCAGGTACATGCCTCCCTAAGCAGTTGGCATGAAAGCTCTTTGATTGGGAGGGTGTTTTTCCAGTTGCTCATGTTGCAACTGGTACTAACTCTAAGCACAACACCTGTCATTTGCTACACATCATGGGGTAGATAGGCCATCAAACCTACCTAAATATGTGGTACTTATAATACCAGAAGCCAAAAAAGTGCTGATAACGATGCCTTATGCAAATATGGTCTGTTTTGTTTGAGTAACTCCCAAAATCAGCACAATTTACTCATTATCATGAATTTGCTTAATTTAGTTCATTGTGGTTCCTTATTTATAGCTGATAGATGCTATGAAATTACTTGAACTACAAATTAGCACACCTCTTGTCTACTACATTTTTGTTATTAGAACTAGCTTGTTGCAGTGGCAATTGGTGTGGCTGTGTCACCTCAAACACAACATCAATGTAAGTGGCAATATTTGTGATCTCACATGAGCCTATTGACCAAAAGTTTGGCCATGGATAGCTTCAAAATTTAATAACTCTCATCCATTTTGTTGTAAATGCCATTGTTGGCAGATACCACTGTAAAATATCTACACAGCTGTTTGTGGTACTGATGGTGATTGCCATCAGCACCACAAAAGACAGCAGCACATGATGGCTATTGAATTGTGCCACTCGGTCATCAGGTCAGCCTAATGGCCGAGTGGCACAATTCAACAAAACTATCACACGAGACGCGGGTTTGATTCCCATAGCGTGCATGCGTGCCACATGAGCATGATGGTATGAGGCCAGCACTAGAGTGACTGGAATGAGATCGCAAGCACCTATACCGTATCTGCTATGTACGATACCATACTACTGTGTCCACTTGGTTGTCTACTCTGTCAACCTACAAGGTTTTCCCTTGGGCTAAATAACACGAGTCACTTTGCCGCATCACGTGTGATAGTTTTGTTGAATTGTGCCACTCAGCCATAAGGTTGACATGATGGCCGAGTGGCACAATTCAACAATGGTATCATCAGTACAAGTTGAGTTCACACTACAAGAATTACTGGGCCATGAACTCATGCACAACAACTGTTCCCCATGAACATCCATTGTCATTGTTTCCATTGCATTAGAAAAATTGGTTGTTGTGTCATAAGACAACAGAGTGACTGGTTCATACTGGTCATTCTTTCAACTTGAATTCTAATAAAAATGTAAATAATATATTGCTCAAAAAATATTTTTAGAACATGATTCAAATTTCTTTCTTGCATCTACCTATTAATGATTCTAAATGTGGGTGAAATAGGAGCAAGGAGAGTGACAAACTGCTTCATTAAAAACTCAAATTAATCATCATTAAGTGGTTTAGTGAACCACTGTCACACCAGTGATGAGTTGATATGCAGTAGTTAAGGATGCAATGTCCATATTTGACTTTAAACAATGGTATTAAGACACAGGCTGTTACTAGTTATTTTGGATATTGCTAGTTGATTTCATGTATGTACTCATATGAACACTCTTAAATATTGGTTTCGCTATTGGTCCATTTGGAAAACTTCAAAAATATGCAACTCTGAAGATTTTGAAAAGTGTTCCAATGTCACAATTTGTCAGTATCAGCAAACGTCATGCAAAAATCCAAGCTGTTATTGAACAAATATAAGCAAGTTTGCTCTAGAAATGTATGAACTCCAATTTCTATTCATGCAGAGAAACGAAGAAAGGGCCATGAATCAAAGCAGTAGGAATACTCAACCAGCAAAGGAACTATTATCTAATTGTTATTGGTACTTCTAGTACATCATGTGCTAATTAATTTATCCCGAGTCCTTTGATTCGTAGTAAAAGTTAACGGGTTTTCGACATGCAGTTGTTGGTTGTAGTAGTAAATTCAATTATTCATGTTTTAACATTAAACTTTTGTCTGAAATGATTTGAAGTCTACTCTCCATGGACAATATAGCCCAAATAAAATCATGATAGACATGTTAGCCCTGGCGATGGCGTTTTTTATTATTGCTGTTGCTCAGATGTTTAGTTTTTAAGGCATAAACATCTGGAGGGGTTTCGTTGCCACGCCAATTACCTACTGGTGTCCAATCTTCTGCTCTTGGCGGTGCAATAAATGTATTTGACCGCGAAAATACCATGTAAGACATCCATAAGTCTTCTCTTTTATTTCCACGGGGATCTTTGAAGTATATTGACCATCTTATCACCCCATTAATATGATCCAATTTCATGGGTGAGATCCTATAAGAATCTTCATTTGGATGATGTTTGACATACTCCGGCACATCATCGCATAACAGACTGAACTTGTATATTCCATTCAGAAATTGTTGTCCGCATCCTTCAATAATCACTTTAATGTTTTCGAACTCTCCACGAGTGATGCAATCCACAAAACTAACTTCCTCTCCTCGTTCCAAGCCAGAAATCGGTTCGACAATGAGGTCTACTTCTTTTCTACTAGGTTTCCCGTTGATGCACTTTTTCCACTCACTCAGTGGAGGAACATTTCCTAGTACAGGTCTGAACACAGGTCTGAACTTTGAGCTGCAGTACAGTTGCTCAACTGGCTCTGGCGAATCGATGCCAATAAGCCAATTGCAATTACCTGCTCGATTCAGAGTGCTACGACAAAGAACAATGTTCTCTTGCTTTCCTTCAAATACTCCAACTTTTGAGTACACAAAGTTGCCATTACAACGTCTCCAATTGGGATACTCTCCTTGAATTTTGTATATCCCATTGATCATATTGTTTTTACATCCTACTACTCGATACTCAGTGACAGTGAAAGGTCCATCATCTTCATCATCAGTTTCTTTGCTGCTTTCGGTTGCATTTGCTACTGTCTCTTCGTTCGCATCATCATTGAACTCATCATCATTTGGCGCAGCAGAGGATTCTTCGTCGGAAGATTTTGATAAGTCAACGTGATTTTCGATGTCGATGACCTCCCACCGCTTTTCGACATCGTTTAGACGCGATTGTGCATCCGCCACTTCCTTCTCGCACACTGCTGCTTGGGACTTTGCCGCATCGGTGTCCGTCTTGGCAGCCTCCATCTGAGATCTGGACGATTGAACTCGCGACTCGGCAAATGCCAACTGGGATTTAACAGCTTTCAGGTGAGCCTCGGCTGCTTTCAACTGAGCTCGGACATCTTCGAGATGGGTTTCATCGGCTTTAAGCTGGCCTGTGGCGGCGGTCAACCGTTCGGAAGCCGACGAAGCCACTTTCGCAGCAAAATTGGACGACTTTTTGGCTGATTCGAGATGATGCTTTGCAGCATTGATTTCTCGTGAACCATCATGTGGCTCAGACATGATGGATGTTCTTGGTACGGCTCTTCCTGTTTTGGTTTTCTTGCAAAGACAAGAAGATATAATATACGGTCTGGATCTTGGCGGATCAATTGAAGGGCTTTAGCCACAGTTCACTGTTGGCACAGGTTGGCACTCTGTTTGATTTTGTGTTCTGTTGGTTGCTATTAATTTCTATCAAAGCTGTTTCCTCTTTTCCCAACATATCTTGGAGCGAAGGATTTTTGTGTGAAGTTCGTAAGCATCAGTCATCAAAAAGATACTGTTGCATAGAACCATAGAACCACATGGAACTACCATAGATGACTCTACAATTTTGTGTCAATTGATCGGACATTGGAATCAGCTATGCTACTGATACTAGTAGTGCCATATTTGTTTTTTATGCACTTTGGTACGGTACAATTTGTATTCCATCAACCAAGGCATCAACATTTGGGACTGTCCGCCTACTAAAGGTCTTTCAGTAGAATAATTTTGAAGATATAAGAGGTACGAGATCTCGAGCAGCTTTGGTTAGACTGGGAGCGATCTGTAGCCATTTGTTCTTCAGACGATGTGAGATAGCTTCTTGGCTCGTTCCTGACAGTGTCATCTTCGTGATTGTGTTTTATTGTGCAGCTTCGCAATCTCTTTTTTCAGATTGGTATTAATTTTTTAGAAGTTGGCAACATAATATGTTAAGCGATTATTTCGTGGGTCTAGGACACACACATTGTTTCATCGGCAATTTTGCAGAGTTAGCAGAATGATTTTGAAGACGAGGAGCAATAATATGCGATCTAGCATCTTCTTTAATAAGTGGGAGCGATCCACCGTTGCAGCAATTGGCGATCGGACGATATGCACATGAAAGAAACTTCTTGGCTCTTCGTGGATATTTGAGGAAATGCCTGGCAGAGTCATTTTCACGATTATTTTATAGTGCAGCTTCACAAACTTATTTTCAGATTATTTGATATGAATATTTTAGATCATGTCTCACGGGTCTAGGACATATTGTGCAATTGGCCACTGTAGAATTAGTTCAAAACTTCAAATAAATTGTCTTGTTCTACCTGCTCTAGAGTCGAGATATTTCCATTCAATTTCATCTTTAAAGCTCACTCATTGTCATGGAGTCAAGCGATAGCGATAACGAAAGTAAAATATTTCCGTTGAAGAAGCTAATAAAATGTGTTTTCATTTGATGGTTTACTCGCCTATGATATCTGATGTGTATGGGTCTCTCACGGTTTCGTTCGCCAAATTGCATTGTAGTGACTTTCCCACACAATCAATTTAAGGTATTTTCACGATACTTTCACTCACTACCAAAAGCCGCGGCGAACGCTTGATACTTCAAAGTCTTGACGCTTTTACCACGGCTCTCAACATTTATTTTACCCGTTTTGCTTTGTAGATAGATTTGACGAGCTATTATGCATTGGGATTTACCATTCTAAAATTATTAGAGTACGCAGTTGCTCAAGTTCTAGATCCACTTTGAATCTCGACTGTGAGAGACATTCCATTCAGAGAATCACGTGGTTGCTGCATACATTGGACCAGATTGGATGCCTCGAAATAAAAGTCAAGAGTTTGAAAGTTTGCAATTTCTTCATAATTTTTGAAATTAACATTAGGATACACATTCAGACACACTGCACAAATAATAATGATGAAATAATCCATCCGAATACAAGTAGATACTGTACCAAATTGAAACGAATAATAGAATGCCAAATCATTCTAAAGTCAATTCTCCAAGACTTGACTTGTCATTGCTGGTGCTTCATCCATGTTCCATGTTTTGAATAAGACCAAACATGTCCATTTTCGAATCTCTCATTATTTTTTTAATCGTCTTCCACAATCCAATCCTCACAATGCAACCTCGCAAAAAACACCGCCCGACTCCACGCCACCAAAATATTATCCAACCAATTCCCCTCCCAAACCACCCTATACCTCCCTTCACTCAAATACTCCCTCGCCTTACTATTCCTCACCCCTCCCTTGGTCACCACCTGTCCCAACTCCCCCTCCCCGCCATACCGTCCCGAGGTGATTTCAAACGTCTCCCATCCCAATAACGATTGGAGGGCCCGTTTCCCTTCGGGTTTGGTCANCTCCAATCGTTATTGGGATGGGAGACGTTTCCCTTCGGGTTTGGTCATGTAATCCATGGGAAGAATGAGATCTTGCTGGGAGAGGGTTTGTACGGCGGTGCGGAAGGGGAGGTGCCATTGGGTGGGATCCATGACGGGGGGTGGGAGGGGGTCGTATTTGCGTTGGAGTTTGCGGAGTCTGTTTCCCACGCGGTAGTAGTCACTTTTGTCATTCTGGTCACTCTGGTCATCGATGAGGGCGGGCAACGATCCCCCCGAAAACCTCCAGACGATGTGATTCCATCGAGCAGTGTTGGATCGAAACCCACTCTTTTCTCCCACCCTGTAATTCTTGGTTCGTAAAATGTTATTTCTGGTGAATTCTTCAAAGGTGGGCGGAGGTTTGTTTGGTTGTTTCTTTTTGTCCGGAATGCCGAAGAAGGTGTAGGCGGAGACGAGGCGGTCGGAGGGATCGCGGAGGGTAGTTAGAAATAGTAGACGGGGTGAGGAGGATGGTGGAAGTGAAGCAGCCGAGGCCTGCCTCCTTTGATTGGAAGCCCCATTACCATCGACACCATTGACACCATGAACACCATCGATACCATCTATACTTCTTCCCGACAATGCCAACTTGTCCAAATTAAAAGGATCCCACTCATTGGAAACCACCCTATGTGGATTCAATCTTGTATAATTCTCCAACTCCTCATTCCCCCAGGATCCCACGCGGCCATCTTGCAATTGTCCCTTGCGAGGCATGCAATGATAGCGGGGAACGAAGGATTGGGGCATGTTGGTTTGAGCGAGGCCGCAGAAGGTGGTGCCCCCGGCTTTGCTGATGTGTTCGTACCAGAGGATGACTTTGTTGGAGTTGTCAGAGTTGTTGGAGTTGTTGTGGCGGAGGAGTTTGCTGGTGTGGTCATCGTCTTGGCTGTGGTTGATGTCATGGACTGATTGCATGAAGGATTTGTAATCTGCGGATATTTCTTTGGAGTTCCTCGGACGGGGTGGCAGCCAGTCCACGGTAAGTTCGGAGTGACCATCATTGTTTAATTTGTCATTTCCCGCATCATTCGTAGACCAGGGACATTGGCCATTTTCAAGGTAGCTCAACAAAAACGGATCCTCTCCGTACGAATGCTCTTCTAATCCATCTTTTCCAAAAATGGTCCACAGTTCCTCTGGCAGTGTGTCGGCCAAATTCATTAGATAATCAATGACTTTGTCCATGGATGACGTGCGAATGAAGGGCTGTTCGGACTGTGCAAATTTGCCCTGTGAGAGCTGCAATGACCCGTTCGATCCGTTCGATCCGTTCTTCCTCAGAGTTCGTTCTTGTTCCAATTCACTGATTTTATCTTTGAGTTGAGTATTAATGCGTGTGCTTTTCGAATTGTCATTCCATTTCACATTGTGCTTCAGTCCATTCTTCTCCGTTTGCTGCTGCTTCGGTTGTTGCTTTTGCTGTTGCTGTCTTCGACCAACGCGATGCCGGTGATTGTTCGCCGCTCGAATGTCCGTCACCCGTTTCGCAGCATCGTACCAAAGATATCCCATCATGAACCCAAGAAGCGAGATGGATAGCAATATCAAACGCCGTCGATGATTGTTCGAATTAGAGTCATGATCGTGGGGTGATGAATTCGATCCGTCAGAGGAGTTGGAAGAGTGCCGGTCCAAACGAGGATTGCTTTGGACGCGACGTCGTCGAAAGTTACCGAAATTCATGGTGTCATTTTTACTGGGGACAGAGATTAGTTCGGGTGTAGTTATGGAAGTTGTTGTAGTAGTGGTGGAAGTGGATGTGCCGGCGTGTTTTCGAGGTGTGGCGGCCATTGTCGCCAGGTGTTTGGGCTAGGTTGATGCTGTTGATAGATGGAGGTTTTTTGTCTTTTGTCATCATGTCATTGCTCTGTCATTGCTGGATGATGGATGAGCGAATGTGTGTGTGTGTTCCTTAATATGTTAAGAGGCTATCCTAAGGGGATGCACTCTGGGGCTACATTAC
>JALLOT010003554.1:0-11145 GCA_036939595.1 Thalassiosira livingstoniorum | reverse complement strand
CCATATTGGTATGATCACAGTAAGTAGTGAAAGCCCAAACAATGGTTGCCATTTGTGATTTCACATATTATGGATAAAGAGGGGGGGCATTATTTATTTTGTATTTTCATCAATGGCACATGTCATCAAATTTAAGTGTGCACATGTATATCAGGTATAATAAAAAAACATAGTTCAATGTACACTAATTCCTCTCTATTAAGCACTTTAGAGCTGCAACACTTCAATTATGAATATACATGCATGATCCATGGTATTGATTTAGGCATGTATATAGTCCATCCTTCAAATTGAAAGACTTCAAAACAATTTTCTTAAATTTATTTTTTTGTTTCTATCTAAAATTTGCAACATTTAGAAGGAGAGAAATATAAAACACAACATATGAACCATGTTTCTTTTTAATGCATTTCATTTGACCCTGGATGTTGGCCATGTTGAAAAAATGAACAAGACCCTCTTTAACAGGTCATTCAATCCCAATGGCAATTGTAGGTGCTTTTGATTGCATTCTTTTGCCATTTCCTGATTACAGCACATGGAATCAATACATTTAATGTGGTAATTAGATGGGCCATGTCTATGGCTTTTGATGCCATGGGGGTGGTTGGTGGTACTTAGGAACTTGTTTTGGTGATAAGCCTTACCAAAACAACTGAATGAGCTGTGCTTGAATTCCATTCAATTGTCTCAGCAATCTGAAAAGGCAAAGAATGAGTTTCAAACATGGAGTAATGGTAACAGGTCAAGATTCATCCAAGTTGACTCAAAAATAAAAACATTTACAGCTCAACAAAGCAAATCTGCCAAATATTTATGGGTTGTCTATTGTATCTCTTGAGTAGTTCACAAATCACTTATCATAAAAAATAATTGTTAAATTCTGTCATTGACAAATGTTGCACCATCATTTGTCATCAATGATTATACTGGGAGCTTCTTGCTGCTTCTGTGTTTTATGTAATCATTCAAACAAGGTATATAGAAACATAAACTAGAAAACAAAAATTATTATGTCTCACACTATGTCAGTAGTTCCACATTTAACCAATTAGATAACTCTGTGTTTTGTTAGCCCAAGGCATCAAGCTTAAGGTAAATAGGTTTTTTAATGACAATTTGAGCTCAGAAATTTTATTTAGGTTTGTCAATTGGAATTTTTCATTTTTATCCCTGTTTTTCTAGTAATTATTGCTTACATCTTTATCAAATGTTTATTGTTCCCTTTTCAATGTTTGGCTAAATTAATTAATTTGTTGCATTTTTAATTCATGGAATGAAAACAGCAATCTTTACTTTCACTTAACAGGCTGAGATTTTTAACACATAAAAAGTATCTTGATATGAAATTTATTGAAAGATAACAGAAAAAAATAGTTTTTACAGACACAAAAAAGAATGAATGTCCCATTTGATCACAAAAACCAAAAAAGAGTATTCAAGGCAATTGTGATGATATGATATCCAATGAGCCATCAGAGTGAAATCACTTTTGGAAGTTGACCTGTATTTCTTGATTCAAATTATTGTTGACTATAAATTAATTAGTCAAACATTTTTATCCTACCCATTTACCATTCTAGATCAATGCTTTACCCCTACCTCTTGAATTGTACCTCATTCAGCAAAGGTATTGACACAATGTTCCAAAACTTTGGGCCATCACAGTGAAATCACATTTGGAGTTTGAACTGTATGTTTTATTCAAATTATTTTTGACTATAAATAAACAAGCAAAATATTTATCCTACCCATTTACCATTCTAAATCAGTGCTTTACCCCTATTTCTTACATTGTACCTCATTCAGAAAAGGTACTGAAACAATGTCATATAATATCCTACTTTTAATCAAACTTGATTTATCTTGCAATGTTCAAAAATGTAAATATGAACCTAGAAAAGAGCTTGAAAAAGATCCTTAGAAAATACTACAAACTGTTATACAATATTCTAAAAAGAAAAAAGAAAATGGAAAAGTCATTCAGTAGGTTCTTGAAAGGAACACAAAACCAGTGAAGAAAAAAAAACACAGAAAAAATACATAAAAATAAACATAAAAATAAGCCAAGAAAGTTCATTAGATGTGAACCTAGAAAAGAACCTAGAAACAGGTCCTGTAAAGGAAGATCCAAGAAAAGAAACCCAAAATTCCTGGAAAGGAACACATGAAAAATAGAAAAGAATCTAGAAAAAACTGAAGATCCCAAAAATTGTCAATGGCCTCAAAACTTGAAATGAACTCAGAAAAGAAAGTCCCTTGACAAGATCCAAGATAAATCTAGAAAAGAGCTCAAAAAAGAACACAGACAGGAACCTAGTCAAAAATGCTTTTACAAGAGCCTACACAGAATCATAACACAATCCAATAAGGGGAAACTAGGAAAAATTCTAGATAAGAACCTGGAAAAGGACTTAGAACTACATGTATACAGTAAATTACTTGACATGAATCAATGAAATGAAATCAAATGTTTACTCTGTTCTTTGGACATTATCAATCATTGTATTAACTTAACCATGTTCATTGTTCATTGTTCATTGTTCATTGTACCATATTCAGCAACAATATTGGCCTATTCAAGTTCAATAGCACTTCAAATATGACTTGATTTATCTTTTAGGTTTAAAACAGAAATGAAAATGCAAATGAACTAAAAAAACTTGAAAAAGTATCTAAACAAACACTACAAAAACAAAAGATCATAATAGTGGTTTTACAAAACAATATGGAAAGAACCATCAAAAGAATCCAGACAAAAACACACAGAGCAACCCACATTAAAAGATAGAAACAAACCTAAAAACAAACCAATGAAATAAACAAGTCAATGACTTAGTAGCAAAAATACTATAGAATAGCTTAGTAAATAATGTACAGTAGGACTTGAAAACCTAGAAAAAAGCCTGGAAAAGATCCTAGAATAGAGCATAGAAAAGAGCCTAGATAAGAGCCTAGATAAGAGCCTAGAAATGATCCTAAAAATGAGTCTAAAAAAGAGTCTAGAAAAGAGCCTAGAAAAGAGCCTAGAAAAGAGCCCAGAAAACAAAATATGAAATCTAGAAAAGAGTATCAAAAGACCAATAGAACTAACATAGGAATCAACAAAAGAAAACTAATAAAAATGGACAAAATCTGAAAAATAGGAATTCTTATTGAGAAAATTCACAAGATAAAAAGCAAGAAACTTCAAACGAGAAGAACCAAGAAAATTCTGAATACCTTAATAAAATGAATCCAAAAAAGAAAGACTTTGGCAGTTTTTAAGACAAACAGAGCAAAGGATCTGGACATATACACATGTAGATATTATCTAGTGAAGAACATATGAAGGAGCCTGCAAAAGAACCTAAATTAGATCATGTAGAAGAATATAGAAAATTCTAGCCAAGAGCCTAGGAAAAAACCTTAAACTGCATAAATGAAGTAAACTACTGGTCAAATTAGTCATTTTTATGGTAAAAGGTAAACCAGATATTTGCTGGATTATGGTAGTTAGGGAATGCCAATACTGAAGGCAAATCAAATATTGACCCTACCAATTAATTGTGCTAAATCTCTGTTTTATCACTACCCCTTGCATTGTACCTCATTCAGTAAAGGTTTTGACACAGTACCTTTCAATATTCTACTTCAATTCCAACTTGATTTATCTTGCAATGTTCAAAAATGTAAATGCAAACCTAGAAAAGAGCTTAGAAAAAGATCCTTAGAAAATACTACAAACTATTGTACAAGATTCTAAAAAGAAAAAAGAAAATGAGACATTCAATAGGTTCTTGAATGAAGCACAAACAACAATAAAGAAAACAACACAGAAACAAAAATAGAAATAAACATAAAAATAAGTCAAGAAAGTTCATTAGATGTGAACCTAGAAAAGAACCTAGAAACAGGTCCTGTAAAGGAAGATCCAAGAAAAGAAACCCAAAATTCCTGGAAAGGAACACATGAAAAATAGAAAAGAATCTAGAAAAAACTGAAGATCCCAAAAATTGTCAATGGCCTCAAAACTTGAAATGAACTCAGAAAAGAAAGTCCCTTGACAAGATCCAAGATAAATCTAGAAAAGAGCTCAAAAAAGAACACAGACAGGAACCTAGTCAAAAATGCTTTTACAAGAGCCTACACAGAATCATAACACAATCCAATAAGGGGAAACCAGGAAAAATTCTAGATAAGAACCTGGAAAAGGACTTAGAACTACATGCATACAGTAAATTACTGGTCAGATTGGTGATGTACAAGGTAAAATAATGGGCCTTTGAATGTTTGTTGTGAAAAATGTACATCAATGAAATGAAATCAAATGTTTACTCTGTTCTTTGGACATGATCAATAATTGTGTTAACTTAACCATGTTCATTGTTCATTGTACCATATTCAGCAAAGATATTGCCATATCCAAATTCAAAATTATACTTCAAATATGACTTGATTTATCTTGTAGAGTTCAAAAGTACACAAAAATGAGCAAAAAATCTTGGAAAAGTATCTAAATAAACACTATAACAGATCATAGGAGTGGTTCTACAAAACAATATGGAAAAAACCATCAAAAGAATCCAAACAAGAACACACAAAGCAACCCCCATTAAAAGATAGAAACAGACCTAAAAACAAACAAAAAATGAGCAAGTTGATGACTTAGCAAAGATACTAGAAAATAACTTAGTAAATAACCCATAACAGGACTTGGAAATCTAGAAATGAGCCTAGAAATTAGCCTAGAAAAGAGCCTAGAAAAGAGCCTGAAAAAAATATGAAATCTGGAAAAGAGTATCGAAAAATCTATAGAACTAACATAAAAATCAACAAAAGAAAACTAATAAAAATGAACAAAATCTGAAAAATAGGAAAGCTTATTGAGAAAAATTACAAGATAAAAATACAAGAATTTTCAAAAGGGAAGAACCAAGATGATTCTGACTACCTTAATAAATAAACCTTAAAAGGAAAGACTTAGACAATATCTAAGACAAATATAGCAAAGGACGTGTAATGGTACACATGCAGACATCTAGATGGGGATGACTAATTAAACCTATTTGCCACTCAAAAAATACTTTCAGAGCCATTTTTTGATTTATTAGGTGTTTGATAAAGTTTTGGAAAGATCTTGTTTAGCTGAATGTGTCTCCAACTTAAAATTTTGAAATTTCCCTGATCATGACTGAATTGTGACCACTTTTATGGTTTCATATCTTAGAGGGCCTCCTGGAGAGGCTGAATAATTTGGACACTAACAAAATGCCAGTAAAAAATTGGCTCCCCAAACTAATTATTTTTGCCCAAATATCAAAAGTGCAATGGCATTTTGTATGAGTTCACTACATATTATATACCCAGATACCTGAAATAATGGTCAATACATCAAATTGAAACATAAACAAAAATTAGACATATCAGATCATTCATTTTGGGTCAAATGAAGTGAATTTGTCATCTTCAGTATATGTATGATATCAGCAGTAGAGGTGCTTCTTTGTTACTTTGGCCAAAATTATTCTCCTCATCTCTTCAACCATCACCAGTGACAAGCCCATCAAAGATTGAATACCTATTATCCTTAGTGCCAGATAAAGAGCCTGCCTCTTCACCAGAAAAAGAGCTTTCTAAGCAACTCCCCTGACTGAGGTTTGTTCATCTCATCAGTGAATAGCCACCAGGATAATTTGTGGCAAATTCAAAGCTACCAAAAAACATGTGCTCCAAACTCTACCCAGAATTATCCAAGTATCAAGGACAAAACTTACACGTGTCAGCATTTGTCATATTGTCTTTCACTAATTTATTTATCACCTTTTCTTGATAAATTTCTTCCTCTCTAAAGTAAAAAAGCAGGTAGTAACCTAAATTATTGCAGCAATTTTTCATCCTTCTTCTTGCACATCAATTATGGCCTTTTGGAAAGATCTTGAGCACAGATCTAGGCAAAAACAAACTAATTCAAAAATAACATTGTTCAAATTCTGTTAACTCATTTAGAATGAAGTGCTCTAATTGAAATAACTTCATTTCCTTGTAATCTTAGACAGAAATAAACATTTTTTACCAGTAACATATCTAGGAGAGGCCCAATGACTGCTGCCCAAATTTATTTAGCTGCCAATATCACTTCATCCTCATTCTAGTCAGGAACAAATTATAAAGGAGCCAATAAAAGAACCTAAAATAGATTATGTGAAAGAATCTAGAAAATTCCACCCAGGAGCCTATCAAAGAACCTAAAAAAATGAAGTAAATTACTGGTCACATTGGTAATTATTTACAATGTTAACCAGCATTTTGTTGGAGTATGGGTATGGTTATGGTAATTAGTAAATATCCAGTACTGAAGGCAAATCAAATATTGATCCTACCAATTTATTGTGCAAAATCTCTGTTTTATCCCTACCTTTTACATTGTACCTTATTCAGCAGGTTACCTGCAGGGTCATCCCAAAAAGGGCCAAAATACTGAATCAGGCCAATGATGTCATCTATTACTATTATTGCTTCATTATACTCTTTTACATCTACTTGGAGAGTTAAAAATGATGTGAAATGCATTTTTGTTGAAACTCTAAAATCAAATGAAGAACTTTTCTACTTAAAGACCCTATCTGCTCACCTTGAAAAAACCATAAAATTGGTTGTTTTGTTGAGGACTCTCAAAGATCAAAAGAAGACACCTAAAAGATCAGGGATCCAATTAAATTATTGAATATGATTAATATTACAATAGAAATATGCATGAAAACCATAAAAACAATCTACGTTTCAGATATTCTTGCCCAGACACAAAAAACCTATTGTATTCAAGTTTTTTCAATTGACAACCATGCAATCATTCAAGCCTCCATGCATTCTCTGCAACAAACAACCAAAAAGTTTGCAATCAGTCAGAATCATTCAATCAGAAAATTTTGTCTAATCCATCACCACAGGTATGCTTCCACTTTGAGAAAAGACCAAGTAATGGATGCAAGGATGAACAACTTCTAAACTTGCAGATTACAGGTTTAGGCAAGAATCAGAACACAACAAAGAACATAATGAATTAAGCAACATCTCTCTCCAATTAAACTTCCATTGACAATCAATAACTGCCAATAAGTTAACATTCTGACTCACTACCAACTTGAAAACTCCAATTGTTATCCAAGACATTGATTTTTGAATGAGTTGTTGCATCAATTTTGCTAATGGAAAAAGCGCGTGGGGGTGTCATGTAACAACCAGAACATTCTAATAACCCCACCACTACAATTTGCACTAACATTGACAAAAAGCTTTTGTTATTTGTGGAGGTACTAAACTCCAAATACTTTTTATATATTTTTAATTGAGAATCATTGGCTTTTTCCAACTTATTTTGAAACCAAATGAATCCATATGAGCCACTCCCACTCAACACCAACAGCATTCCAACAACTTAGCCATTACCACTTTATAGCAAAAGAACAAAGGAAACATGCATAATAGTCATCAGATGTTTGAAAAATTTTATTGCTTCCTAAGGTGTTCTAAAAGCAATGTTTTCTGGTTAGAATGATACAACAACCAACTGACTGTCATTCATTGGTATTTCCAAAATTAGGAAACAATGATGTGTCAAACTACTCTCTACAGTTGAAAGATACTCATCAAAAATAGATGTTAGCATTGTCTCTTTGTAACAATTTGTTGACTCAACATTTCACATTGCCTTGATTGCATTGACACTGCTAGTGTTATGGCAATGAAACTGCTTTATTATGGAAACAATGGTGTATGCCTGCTTGTATGGAGGTTCTACACTCTATCATACTTATATTTCTTACAACATACTTTTGTCTGTTAGGTAGTAAGGATGCAAAAGTATGCTAATTCCTACATTCAAAACCTTGTAAATTTTTAATTCCATTTTCACAGCTGTTGCAAATTGGAACTTCAATCTTCAGCTCAGAAAATACAAGAACATGTGTTCAAGAGCTCTGTAGCTCCAAAATTGGTCTTATCCAGTATTTCTGGCTAGGTTAACCCTGCAGGTAACCAATGACGGAATTGACACAATGTCATTTGATATCCTACTTCAATTCCACCTTGATATATCTTGTGAGGTTAAAAAATGTAAATATGAATATACCTAATTGGAAAAGATCTTGGAAAAGAATCTTGAGAAAGTACATACTCAGTACCATCTACAATGGTGTACTATCGTACTCCTACAAAAGATCATTGGAAGGAATCTAATAATTGTTTGTTTTACACTAACACTAGTTGACTACTGAAGACTAAAGTCAAGTGAGTGATGGGTGCCATGAGAATAAGAGTACAAGGCAGAGTAAGAAGCATCGGAATTGAGTCTTGAAGGAGAGCAATGGAAATGAGTTCTAATAGACCCTAGAGGTGGAGATGCATTGGAGAAGCAAATGGTATAGAATGTTTCTCCTGCAATGATACTGAAAGGTATCATTACAAGAGTACTGGGATGGAAGCAGCTTTAAAAGAAGGTTGAACTCCAGGTTTAGAGTTTTGGACATGATGGCCATAGCAATTTTCATGGTGAGGCCAAGCTGTTGAAGCATATAAGAAGAAGGAGTGGGGCCAAGATAAGAATGTCCAAAGAAACTTTCAGAATAAGACTCCTTACAAAATTTTGTGACATTTCTGACAATGACATTAGAACAAGTACACAAGGAAGCCAGATGATACATTTGGTTGGCATGTGGCCAATTTTCAGGAAAGGAAAGATGTGGGGCATCTGAATCTCCAATGATAAACTGTTCAAACATAGGTCCGATGTGTCCCAATGGGTCTATGGCAGTGGGGATGAGAATTTTTGTCATGATTGGCCATGCTTTTTATCATTTAATCTCCACTGAGTGATAGATGAAAGATTTTGCCAGCTTTACCCTGTTGCATGTACTTACCTCTTTCAACCAACTGGAGATGACAATCATCATGGGATGAAACCACAGTTGGGTCTACGGGAGTCAGAAGTGGTGGTATTGGCAGAGAGTAAGTGACTTAAAATCCAATGAGAATGAAAGGCACTGTTGTAACATCTGGGTTTGCAAGTGCTGCTGAGAATTCAGGGATGACATTTTTACGTTCAGCCATGAGAGACATTGATGGTTGGGTGACATCAATAGCAGTGAAGATAGCATGAAGAGGTGCCAAAAGGCAATACCAATTATAGTCATGATATGTCCATTTGTTTTTACATATGCAGTGGAAAGATTGGTAACTTTAGAAGTCATATTGATTGCTGCACCAACAAGGAGATATGTTTTCATCAGCAATGATGTCAAGTTGCAATTCCAATTTAAGTGCATAAGAAAAGGTATTATTTGGAGATGATGATGGGCCAGGATTCTTTACATTAAAATTATAGGGGAAGAATGTGTCCATATAACATGCTTTGTAAAAATTTGTTGGACATGCTCCTTTGGAGTTAATTGGAAGAGAAGGCAGGTTAGGTGATCAACTGAGAATTTCTTGAGGTGAGATCTGGCACTGGATGTGGAGGCATAAGAAAAAAGGTACTCAAGCTTTCATCCTCACAATCATCAGGAAAAACAATTTTGTCAATGTGAGATGCAAGAGCTTAGTATTTATGGAGGATGACAGAGTGCTCATTGGTCAAAGGTAGGAAGAGGTCTGTGATGCTTGGATGGACTTGCATTGGAGCAATTTGTCCTTTAAATTGAAAGCATTGCTTATCATCAAAATTTTGCAAAAGAGAGAACAAAGTCAGGAATTGTCCTGCTGCCTGAATGGAGGATCCCAAATCCTCCTCCTTGCACCAGTATCTGAACACTTGTTTGTGTGTGATTGGGAAAAGGGGTTGTTCCAACAACAACAAGTTAGTTCTTCAAAGAAGGATGAGATGAGAAAGTGTGTAGTAGTAGAGGTGAATTTATCTACCATATATCTTGCAAACTAACCAGTAGTAAATGTCCTGAGATACGCATGACAGACCAAAAGTGCTGCTTATTAAGCGTGCAAAGCTAGTGATTTCACAGCAGTGAAAAAAAACTATTTATGCATGTTTTGGTTGCACACACCCACCAAAAAACACTTGATCCTACAATACCTGTACCATCAAATAATAATGCAAAAAGTACAGTACAACACGCACGCTGCATGCATTGATGATGGTTTTGCCTGGCCTGGGCCAGCCATGAAGATGCATGTGTTGACATCTGTACATTGTCAATGAGTGGAGATGACTGCTCTCTCCACCACCCTATCACGTAATATCTTTAATCCATAATAATTAAATCTATGGGGGGCGTGGTGGTAGAACACACAGTGACTGTCGGGCTACTTCCTCCAACCGTAAGAAACAGTCTGCTTCCAATAATTCTTCTACTTCCACTCCCAAACAGCCCACTTCCATCCCTCCCAAATCTAATCAGGCATCTGCAACCACCCAGTCTACAAACCAGTACATTGACCTCACCAAACAGAGTAGCAATTCAGACAATGATGCGGAGTTTCAAATGGAGTATGGGGACTTGAATGATTATGTTGTTGAGCCTGCTGCTGAAGAATCTAAGGTAGATGTAACAGAAACTAGTACCTCCTCTACCTCCTACTCCAATCTCAAACAAATAGTAGGTTCTGTTAGACTCTGCACCACGTCCTCAGCAAAAACACGTCCCTTGCTTCCCATCCCCTCAGCACAATTCATCACCCAACGCATCACTGAATTTGCACGTTCTGAAATAAAAAAGAATCCTGACAAAGTCTCTAAAGTTCTCCAAATGTTGATTGATTGTTGTGCAGATTCAGGTGCTACCAATCATATGTTACCAGATTATAAAGCTTTTATTTTGTACTGCAAAGCCTACAATGAATTTGTGACCCTCAGCAATGAATCTGTGGCCCCTGTCATGGGCCAAGGCACAGCAATTATAAGCCTCAATGGTCAACCAATTCTACTACGAGACATGCTCCATGTTCCGGCACTTTGTAACCCTTTGTATTCTATGCGCAAACATGGTAGTCAGCCTGGTTGTGGTGGTATAAACGGTTTTGGTTTAGGTAGTTATATTCTATTCTCCACATTTGTACTTAAAATTGCCAATTCTTCTGACAATGTTGTCAGCTATGAATCCCTGGGCCACTCCTTCACAGGATCTCTGGCCTATGCTCAACCCCGTGCTTGTCACA
>JALLOT010003553.1:0-11135 GCA_036939595.1 Thalassiosira livingstoniorum | reverse complement strand
TTTTAAAACATTGATCCGGAAAAAACCGATAACGGAAATTTTTCTTTTTCCGATGCAGTAGATAGTATTATCTAGGTAGTAATACAATACCATACCCATTTTCCTCTATCTCTAGAGAGCCTTTCTGGTGCAGCTACTACGTACATACATAAGTACCTTTAGAAGCTGGTTAAGGCCCCATTGAGTCTTACAAGGTAATTTTGTCTAAATGTTTGGCACAATCATGCTCCTAGATGTTTTTCACTATGAACTTTTGGATATTGAAAAGTTAAGAGTGAAAAGATATCAAACAGTTTTGGGTTTTTTGTTGCAGACCAGGATCAAAATGACCAGTCACGACCTTTCAGAATGAAAAATCTATGCAGTCCCCAACTTGAAGCTACAAATCAAATAAACTAGAAAATTGTAATAGCAATTTGCATTAGTTTTTTTGAGCAAATTAGTACTTGAACACAGCCTTAGAAAGAAATTTGAACAATTATTTCTTGTTACCTTAATATTTAAATTTTCTCAATGCATACAAATGTTGAAAATGAGGTACAATAGTTTTGTACAACATATGGCATCAACTACTACTACTACTAATAAGTATGTATTCTGCATCTGTCCAGCAAGGTACAGCAAGGTACAGCAAATAATATAGTAGTATTAGTATCTCTTATGTTAACTACTCTTACTCTGTAAGCACAAGCAAGACTGTGGTAATTAAGTAAGTACTAAGTACCTTTCCTAAAGAAACCAATTGTCTTGTGTAGAAGATGGTATGCTATGAAAAAAATATTCTACCTATTGTAGATTTCTTATATATAATGTCCGTATGTGAACAATTGTATCGGTAATAATTTTCTACCCAAGTACTCCACACAATTTAGAGTGTAGAAAATATACGTGTGAATTAGAATTGATCTGTTTGCATTGTCTGTCTGTCTCCTTATTGTGTGTGCACACATGCTAATAATTTTTTTCAAAAAAATTGCATACATGGAGGAAAAAATCTGGACAAATACTTTCTGCAGGAAAGGTAAGTGGGTAGTTACTTAATACCACCTACCTACATAGAATAAATACTACCTAGAATAAGTTCCATATGATGTATGTATCACTTATAGTTGCTTACATCATCTGCGGCCCAAATTTTGCCTATGTTGCCTAGTGTTGCCTGGAATTGCCTAATGTCACCTTCCATTGACTCACACACATCATGTGTATGTTCAGAAAAGGTGAAAAAAGTTTTTTGCTTCACATTTTTTATCAAATTACAAAAAGTTTTGTTTTTATCCCATTAAAAAAATGTTTTTAACATGACTTTGGGATGTTCCTGTTGTGTACCTATGTAGGCAAGAAGTCCTTTATTTTGTTTGTTACTCCTACTAGGTACTTACCTACTACAACATAGGTACTCTTATTATCTAGTTCTATTGTTTTTTCTTGGTTTAAATAGGGTCAAAGTGTAAAAACTGTATTCAATCATATATTTCTAACCCATTTGATGTAGCACCTCAAGTCTTTTGCCGCATATCAATATGTCTACAGATGGTCTTTGCACTGGTTGCTGCATTGACACCATGTTGATCTCAACTCCATCCATCATCACCTTTTTTGACCTTTTCCATTGAGTCTTGAACTTCTTTATGCTTGCTTTCCATTCTTTTGTAAGGCCTTTGTATCTGTGGTTTCTGTGCCAAGGGTTGGTAGTTCCTTTCCCATTGCAAGTTTGCATCTTGGTGCAGATGGCACTCATGTGTCATCAGAATCATGATAGGAAAGTATTGCAATTAAATGTGCCACCAGTTCATCAGATGTCTGTTTGACACCCTGTTTTATCCAAGTAATTTTGAAATGGCTCCACCCCACCCCTTCTGTCCAAATTGCAATCTGCTTCTTTAGAGTTGTGACCTTTACTCCCTTGTCTGTCAGTTCATTTAGACCCCATTGAATTTGTTCCTCCCTAATCCAGCAGACAGGTGTCCCTTATAGCTCAAAAAGGACCAAAGCATTTATGTAATCCCTCCTCACCTTTTCCTTGTGAGACTTATGCTCCTCCTTTGCATGTCTCATCTTTTCCTTGCACTGTTCCTGTAACATGTCATGTTTGTGCTGTCTAACAGTTTCTGTCCTCTTCAAAGCAAACTTGATTAGAGAGCACCTCATTTCATGGGGCAAACAATGTAACAGTCCTGTTTCATGCTCTTTCTCTCCCTTTCCCAACTTCATGTAGAAATCTTCATTAATAGTAACAGCTGCCATTCCTTCTGCATTCACAAAAGAAATACAAGTAAAAGAGCAAAAGTACTGAGAAATGCCACAAAGGGTGCTTTCACTCTGTTATTTATTGCCATCAAACCCAAACCAGCTTCCTTTGTATCTTATCCAAATTCAACCCAGATCTTTTCTCCTCTGAACTTGGACAAGTGATCACGAGTTGCCTACCTATGATCAACCAAGCTCATGGATGATTGATGTTGCTACTTGAACTGTGAGGGATAGCAAGATCTTGTTTGTGTATTTGTTTTCTTTGTGTATTGGGGAAAACAATTCTTTTCTTAGCTCCTTGAATAGTAGAACCTTGCCATTCTTGTCCATGCCACCCTCACCTTTGACTACATTTGTTTTCTTCTCAGAAACCATAGAGGACAAGTACTCATTGAACTTGGGAAGTTCTTCTTCAAATTCAGAAAAATGGACATCATGAAAGCTTCACTTGACAGCTTCCTCTCATCCTTTTATTATGATGAGCTTGTTGTATAACTTGTCAACAACCCTTCCCATCAATTAAAGCATTAAAGCCCCCAATAATGCTTCTTCAGTGTGTGTATCTTACTAGTGATCCCCCTGACAGGAAGGCAGATGAATAAGTGTAGAACAGAGCACACTCTAGTCAGTGCAATCATTTCAACAGAAGAAAAAACAATCCTGAGATTCTCTTCAAGAATATTGTCCTTGTTTTTCATTTGCATCAGATGCATCTTATACTCAAGAAACTCAAGGTAGTAACAGTGATTCCAATAAATCCCGTTGGCACCCTCCAATGCTATATCTTGCCTTGTGCCAGCATGAGTCGCATATTCAAGGTTCATCAACAGTTTGCCCAGATGGTTCTGTTGCATTCATCTACAAAACTCCTGTCTGTTTCCTTTCAGGTAGTTATAAGTCAGACAGAACTCTTTCTCAGCAGCAATTAAAATTGCCTTGATACACTTGTTGAAACTTGCCACTTGGAATCAATGTTGCTCAATGATGAGTGCAATGAATCAGACAGGTACCTCTACAAGCACTTGACTTCACCTCCACTACCAAGCCACATATGCCTCAAATGATGGAAACAGAAGCCAATGTAACATATACTAGTTGCTTTCTCCTCTGACAATTTATCTGCTGCCTTTCTAACTGCTTCTTTTACTGCATTGAACAAGAACATATTTTCCTTTTGCACAGCATTTGGTGTGTCAGTCATTACAGATCCTTTGTCAACCTTAGTCAAGCACATTTTGCTCTTATCTGGTATGTTGTGCTCATAATCTGAAAAGTCTATCTTCATTTGATCTTCCCACATTTCCAAATTCAGTCCACCATCTAAAATTTTTGACAGTGCAGTATTCACAATAGATTCAGAATCTTCCCAATCAGCAGAAATGGCAGTTGATAACAGCAGAGGGTTGAATCCATCATCTTCTTTTAGACTATTGATCAAATTGTTGATAGATATTTGACATTGTTAGGTTGCGTCAAAAAAGCTTGACCCCATTATCTGCCTTTCCCAATATGTATACAGCTAGAGTCTCACAAATGACATACAATGCTGTTCAACACTGCCATATGAAGAATAACAATGGAACTCTGTTAATGATAATGCAATTGATTATTTTTGATGAAGGAAGATGATGTAGAATAGCAATGACAACAATCAGCTGTGAGGAGGTGAAAGAGCATAGACAGAAGGAGCAAAATTGAGAAAGTGCAAAGGAAATGTAAATGTAAAATTTAATAACCGCACTGTTGACTCAGAGCAATTTTTGAGCCGTACGTTTCAAATTAGGCACAAGCGCCAGCTGGGGCAAGTGCAGAATTTGAAACATTAGACTCAAAAACCACAATGAGTCAAGGTTGGGGTTATTTTTGTAACCATGTGTGTGCAAAAAAATACCAAAAAAGAATAAAACTAAAGGTAGTATGCATTTTTTTTGTATTTTCTTTGCACTAGTGGGGTTACATTATTTATTGTTTTGAAAGATTACTTAATGAAATTGGTTATTTTTGATGAAGGGAGATGATGTAGAATAGCAATGACAACATTCAGCTGTGAGGAGGTGAAAGAGCAGAGACAAAAGGAGCAAAATTGAGAGAGTGCAAAGGAAATGGAAATGGAAAATTTGCGATTTTACAAAATTTTTTTCTTGTGCCATTGTTCTGCAAAAACACAATTGTAACAATGCAATTGTACAGTGATGTCTTTTCATCACTGTTACTGCCACATGTGGAAGCAACAGTGATGAAAAGATCTCTTTCATTTGAAAAAATGAAAATCCCATGGATACGATTGCAATTGCTGTAAAAATGCTAGCAAACACTAGCAATTGCTAGAAGCAAACTGCCTGACACAACAATCAACAATTTCTCTGCATCAAGAGTTGCAATTGCAAAACCACATTGTCGGTCAATTGAATTCACGGTGTAGATGGGGGGATGTGGTTGAAAAGAAAAAGAAAAGGACTTACCAGTTGCAGGGTGGCCAGCAGAAAGATGGAATGGACGATTGGCACGATGGTGCTAGTTACACCATTTTGATGCTTTTTCTGGTTAGAGGTGTGAATGAGGATGAGTTAGCTGGCCTGCGTGATCATGCACCTGCCATGACATGTGACAATCAACCTAAAAAAATATTGCATGCTCATGCACAAATGAGAAAAATTACTTGTAAAAAATATGTACCCGTGGGGTAAATTTACCCACCAGGGTACGTACCACTTACCCAAAATGCCCAGGGTAATGGGTGAATAGGTAATTTACCCATTAATTACCGGGTAACTTCCCATTCTAGTTTACTATCATAACACCACATAATAAAATAATATTGCTACATAGGTCTATTCTACAAAACAGTGATAAATCACAGGGAGACAGTGGAACACAATCATTTTCTTCAAAAAAAATAGGGTTCTCTATTTAGAAACAAGCATACAAGTGATAAAATAAAAAAGTGAGGTTTTTAGTTGCTGCAAAGCCTTCAACAATCACCAACTTTTAATTTTTATTTTTATTATTGCTAAATGATCATTGTAATGATTCCATGATCATCCAACCAATCAGACGGTTCACAACAATCATATGATTGTCATGATCGTAATGATCGGTATGATTGTTTCAAAGATCGTTTGGATGATCAATGATCGATTTGATGATCGGTTGAATGATTGTTTTTGATTTAAATTCAGGCAATAGATTGTATGTAACTATTATCTATCTACAATTTCTTGTGTTAGGTACCCTATCTAACTAAAAGAATATAGTGGCATGTAGTATGAGAATTACTTATTATTATTGGTATAGTACTACCTACCTACACACTCTAATTTTACGACGCCAATCATGAGACAAGACATGAGACCGGTCATGGCAAATGATGATCATCAACAATCATCTACAATCATGGACGATCATTGACAATCATAGATAATCATAGACAATCATCGTCAATCACCAGATCGATCATACGATCATCAAACCGATCATATGAATATCGAAATATTTTTTACAGTAATTTCATCGCTAAACGATCATGTGTCTCATACATCATACTAAACACAAAAAGGTACCTTTATATCTTAATATTTTTTGGTTCATTTGGATTGAAAATGCATCCATAAAATTAAAATGATCACAAATGATCCATTTTGCACTGTCTCCCAGGACGAAAGGTTAGGAATTGGCGACGAAATGACAATCATTTTACGAATCAACTTAATTAAGAAGCTTCCACTTAATTAAGTGCGTAAATAAGAGGATTGATATTCTATGGTATCCCAGAAAAAATGAAAAATGTGTGAGCGAGCCGTGCCTAGGTACCATATTATGGTATGCTAAGTAGGTATTGTATGTAGGTACAATACCTTGGCATCACAACAACATAATATTATTATTATCATCATATAATTATTAGTTCTTACTGCGGAACTTCTTGTAAAGCAAGCTCAAAGCGGAACCGATCAAGTCCATTCTGGGCCCTTGGTATGTTGGATTGGTCGTTGGTCAAAAAGGAATTTGCTGTTCTTCCGTGGCAACGAAATTGATTTTTCATGTTTTTCAAGATTCTCGTCTTTCGTCTGCTCTTCTGGTACCTGCTAATGCTGTGTGTGGTAGAGTTCTTGTTGAAGCTTGGGATTGCTGTTGGTTCAATCACCGGAAAGTTTAATCGAGATTGTCGAAGTAATTGGCATGGAAAATTGATTCACAATGGCACGTCTTCCATCGTGCATATCAACCTCGGTTTGCATCTGGCTACTAGCAGGAATGCTGCCTCCTCCTTTCTCTGTGCATCAGCCCCTATCAGCCCCCCCCCCCCCACAATTTCGCCATTCGTCTCTATGTTGTTTTGCAATGGGTTTTTAGGCTGTGCGTTGTTTTCGTCCTAAAAATGTAGACGAGGTTTCTAAATCACCTTTGATTTTGTTGATTGAATGCATCATCTCTGCATCAACTCTCACTTTCTTCGCTACGTCCTCAATCTCATCTCCAAAGTTTATCACTGCCTCTCCCTGCCAGCCATTTTGGATGATCAGTTTTTTCCAACAAATAAGACCTTCAATTTTCGAGAAAGTTAAACTTGAAAAATGGGATTTTTAAAGAAAAAGAAATCAACATCCTTTTTGTTGTCGGGCTCGCAAAAAAACAAGGAGAAAAAGTTGGCGAAATCTCTTCCGGTTACCTTTGAAAATGTTGTCATAAATAATCCGGACGAATTCGTTTGTCGAAATCGTTGTTTCTCTCTTGCAACTGGGAGCTTTTCTACTCAAGGACTCATATCAATAAAGCCCAGTTTAGTGGAGCGGACCGCGTCGCCCCACAGTCATACTACGACGGACGAGAGCGTGGAGAGTATTTCAGACGATGACAGCACCGATGGTCATGATAGACGTGCATCTCACAACATCCTTGATGCTGCAGCTGCTAAGATCGACGCCAAACTTTCACCAATAAAAGCCGCAGTGGTTTCACATATGCCGAGCACAATGTTCATTCGGACCGCAGATCTTCCTTCAATCCAAGAGTCCATTGCTCATTCGAGGCACTCCTTCTCTGATTTACATGAGGACGAGTGGCGCGATCATGTCCACAAACCATCTTCTACACCTCCGCTACCATCGATCGATCATGATCCAAAAGAATCCTGGGTTGCTCTTGACGATGGTAAGGGAAGCCGTGCACCACTTGCTCAAGCTGCA
The DNA here is from genome assembly GCA_036939595.1 of Thalassiosira livingstoniorum. Classification (NCBI taxonomy): domain Eukaryota; phylum Bacillariophyta; class Thalassiosirophyceae; order Thalassiosirales; family Thalassiosiraceae; genus Thalassiosira; species Thalassiosira livingstoniorum. Next base: position 3,696 of record JALLOT010003553.1, on the reverse strand, counting down.
GTATCGGCGTTGGTCAAAACTGGGTTAGATGCATCCATGCATAAGGACATGTGGACTGCAAATGGGGGCACCGGCCGTATTTTACGCACGGGAGACTGGGATGAAACAATATTTGCACCGTTTGGAGAAAATCAACCGATTCGTGCGCCACATGGCAGGGGGGAGAAGGGAGAGAGTGATGTTCTTGTGTGGAGCGGGACGTTTAGCCATAAGTACTATGGGTGCGATCTTCCCGCAATTCGATGCGAGGCTATTGTTAACATGAGCCCCTATGCACTAGCCAACTTGCTTATTGACTCAACAAGAGTAAAAGAATACAACAAAATGAGCATTGGCAGGACTGACTTGATTGTTCTTAACGAAGATGAAGGGAAAAGCGTAACAAAAGTCGTTGTTGGACAATCAAAGCCACCAATGCTTGGAAAAATTCTTCAGCTAAAAACTCTATTACACATGGAAGAACTTCCTGGTGGGGGGCAAAAAGGTGGATACGTCGTTGTATCACGTGCTGTTGCTCATGATGGGGAATCTGAAGCAGCTGAAGATCCCAAAGTGGTTCACAGTGAAATGTTGATGGGGGTGAACGTCATTCGAGCAGTTGAAGGCGACCCAGACCGAACGATTTTGATTACACTGAATCACTTACGAAGTCCTATGGTCCCGATGATGTTAGCGAAAAAGTTGGGATTGTCCGCAGCTGTGAACTTCATCAATGACATTCGTGCTCTTTGCTAGTTGAAGCGATAAAACGAGTGACGTGGTCATCCCACCTGCCGCCATAGTTTTTCTTGTTGAGAGACTAAGTGTTTATTGAAAACCTCGCATTTTTATGGCCACCTGTTGCGAGTTTATCTCTCCTGTAAAAATAAATGAACTAACACGTTTCAATACTTATCTATTTTCTCCCGGTTCTCGAGATGATACCATCGCAAAACTCATTTCTGGCAATGCCAAACGAGGCCCTCTTCGTTTTGCATTTACTCAAAAAGATGACGATTCCCAAGCTCACAACACCTTCTCTCTTAGACCTTTTTTAAACTCATTTTCTCATGGAACAAAGCAGAAAAGTATCAATTCGAGAGTCATCAATGAATGAGGACAGGGACAATCGATTTGTAAAAAACAAATATTTTCGCAATAACTTCGTCCCTTTACTAGGTACCATACTACTTATCCAAGTATTGACTGTTTGTTTTTAATGAAAAGTACACTGCCACCAGGATAATCACGAACCCAATAACTTGACATTGAGTGTCATGGGCAGGGCTTTGCACCCGTTTCATACTCACTCAAAATGTTATTTTCTATTTTGAACGAGTAATTTTAATACTCTTACTCACTACTCTTTTGGGAATGAGTGATACTCGCTCATTCAATGCCCACTTGTCACCTCTGATTCTCGAGTAAGTAAGAGTATTTTCTAAGTGAATAGTTTTTGCATTTACTCATGTGTAAGGCTGTCACAGTTATTATTTATATAAAGCTATAAAAGCATCTCTTTTGACTTCAATAATTTGAACACGTAGACTACTAGTGAATCTTAAAGAAACACCAAATCAAACAATTCTTTCAATGGATTTGGAGGGGGGTTGATCAAGGAGTGGATCCATGGTGATATACTACTATGAGGGGGGCTGTGAAATGAGGATAACCTTGGCTGATGGAGACGGCAATTGTTAGTTGGGATCGGGTGGCAACAATGGATGATTGGAAGGAGATAAGTAGTAAAAATAGCTAGCAAGCAGAATGTTGGCAATCAAAAGAAATCACAGAACTTGGCCATGGGGGGTAAGCTGAAAAATTGAAGACATAGAAGCTTGAAAATTGAGCATGCTCGGCATGTATCAGGAGAAAAATACTCAATACTCAATACTCAATATCAATACTCATTATCCACTCAAGAGGCAGGAAATACAGGTATTCATATAAAACTTGATAGCACCTGCTAAGTAAATGAAATGGCTATTCAAATTCAATACTTACGTGAAAAAAGAATGGGTGCTGTTGAGTGACTAGACACAACAAAAGTAACACATGAAACATGCTATACTGGGTTCAATCCCTGGGTCTATCCGACCTATGCCGTTTTGTTTAAAGGTCTTCCAAGGAGTGACTGGTGATTGGGTTATGGTCATTTCAATCATGGATCATGCATTTCAGCATGCACATGCTTCACGCATCTGCACGGCAGTTCAAGTCACAAGATCCTCCCTTGGGTTTATCATGGAGCACATCCACATATGTTTCATGTGTTACTTTTGTTGAGTGATCAACCTCAACAGGTGCAAAGTCCTGGTCAAGGGGGGCTGTCGGTGCACTATGAAGATATCCTATATCTGGGAAGTTGATATGCAAGGAAACATGGAGACAAGGTTTGCCTGACTTTTTTAATGAAAACCATGTTAAAAGCAAAAATTTGGTTTTCAATTTTGTTAAAAGCATAAATCAAGCTTCTGCAAACTCTTTCTGACTTGATTTTCCAATTCCATACAATTACAACAGTTTTCATGTCCGTGCCACATTTAAGATTATTTTTGCAATTTAATATGTTCCTGATATTAGTTTTTACTTGTCTTCCAAGAAATATTGCATCATGAACTTTGAATTCAATGTTCAATAGTGGTTCTGAAATAATAATACTTCAAGAAACTTTTATCATTTCAATGAATACTTTCATCAAAACACATCTTGGTATCATGAGATGTTAACAGGGATTTAAAATGCTCAAATAAAAAATTAAAAAAGTTCCAGTTGCAAGAATTAAGTAGAAAGGTCTTAACATTGTTATTTCCTCAATGCCTAACTTACAACACTATCAAATTGGCCCTACTATGCCCAGTCACAATGATTCCATGTAATACTTGCACAAAATAATAAATGTTTTGTCACAAATTGACCTAGTATAAAAAAAAAAAAAAAATCAAGTGTTATTAATTCATTATAATCTGATTGTTCAATGACTGGACAAAGTATTGATTATAAGAATCACAAGTCAAAGTTGAATGAGAATACGCAAAAGCAACAATTTCAAGTGTGAATAAATTATTGAGCATGATTCTATTTCCAAACATCTTTATTCAAGGTTCCTTATTTCAAGATTTTTTGTTTTTTTGGAGATGACCAAAACAGGAATTGACTCTGTTTATATTTTTTGAAAAAATCTCTATACAAGCTTTTTATCAGCCGAACATGCACTGTTTGCACTTTCATGTGCATCTAGGTTGAAGTGAAATTCTAAGGTAAGATGCTGTGTGACCTTAGGTTCAAAAATGTGAACATTTTTGGCCTACTGCAGTCATAACCATGAATGTAGTCATAGCTCAGCTAATGAGGCCAATTGACCTAATCTCACACAAAACCTGAGAGAACCAATGGAATACAATCTTTCTGGGGGGTTGGTGCTAGCAGAAACCCATTATTCACCCTAGAAGCCACCAGAAGCACTGACAAAAATGGCAAAAAATCCATTTTTTACCATCTTTTCTAGAAATTAGTTGATGTAACTAAGAGTATTTGGTTATATACAAAACCATCAAGTGAGTGCCTTCCTCATTAGTAACTGATGAAGGCACTTGTGTGGGAAGGTTGTTTGTCAATCCCTTTGGTTGCTATTGGCTGATCTCCATGTCACCTTCAGCTCCAGCAGAAGGTGTTGTACAAATTGGGGTAGACAGGCCATTGAAACCTACCTAATCC
>JALLOT010003552.1:0-11157 GCA_036939595.1 Thalassiosira livingstoniorum | reverse complement strand
GGTCCGAAACCTAGTAAAGTAGGTCTCAGACCTATAGGTCCCAAAAAACACTTCCGACTTTCATCATTGACTTTAAAACTCCTGTCAGAGTTTTTGTTTGTGCCCAAGTGGCATGCAACAATATTTGAATTTAAAACTCTTGAATTGGAGCTTATGCTCCTATTGCAATTTGAACAATCTCAATTTCAATGACCTGAATATGAATGTTACCAACAACAATGAATTGTTTACCTCTTGTTCAAGTCCATTTAGGACAGGATGAGTTGAGCATTTGGGAGAACCAAGGTCAAAGTGAGTGGGGCTGGCCTTTCCCTAATTCATTAAAGAATCAAGGAATACTTATCTGAATCCATGACATTTGAAAAAATGCATTCTTTAAGGAAAGTTGTATCCACTTCTGTTTGGGTTAGAAGTGCACATGGCACCAGAAAATGATTTCAAACTAAGCATAGTAATATCAAACCAATATCTCATCATAGTATTACATTTTCAGTGAGTTTTGTTAGTACTTTGATGCGTATCCATTTGATAACTTGGAGATTCAGTTGTGATTTATCTTCAATTTTTATTCATGAATTAATGACAAATTGATTGCATTGTCTCAGATTAGGGGAAAATGTTTCACTGCTGGTTAAAGGGGTTGACTTTGAGCAACTCTTTCTATTGACTTTGAATTTTCAATTGTTGCGTTGTAAGAGATTTAGTGAGTGATAAGTAGTTCTGCGGGGACTGATTTTTTACTCCAAGCCTCAAAATTCATTTTCATTGAGGAGCTACTTCATTCAAAGCAACAAATTTTTATCCCCCCTATGAAACGGTGCTGCAAATCAAACACCCCATCCCAATCACCCCTAAGCATACAAAACATACTCACAGATTTTGCTCCCCATTCCTTTTCAATCTCTATTCTTCCCATCTGATTACAAAATTGTAGATTGTTTTAGCTGCAAGTCCATGCTTTTGGTATACTTCTCTCCGTGGTCCTCTTTGATCTTAATCAGCAGATATTTTCATCTCAGAGAAACATGAGTATCCAGTGCGCCATTTGCTAAGGCACCATGGCATAGAACTTTTGAACTTTTGAACATTTGAGCACCACGAAGGCCCAACACTCCCTTTGTTGAAAAGCACGTCCTAAGTTTGAAAATTCTAGAACTGAAATGATTTTTCAGAGAAAGATTTAAGATAAAGTTGACTAGGAATGCCCCCCTCACAACACAACAATCTAATAAACCTTTCAAAAATAACTGCTTACGTATCAATTGTAGGAAAGATTTTGTTTTGTTTTTGGATGTGATAAAGAAAGGACACAGTATGGATGTGTGGTTTGATTCATCAACACCAAAGTTACATCTCTGAGAGTTCAAAAAATAAAAAATACATGTACAAATACGGTGCAACCGGCCTACAACAACTAAATAATAAGCATATGCGCTTGGGTAACTCCTCACTGCTTATGACTTCACGCGGTACTTCATTTCCGTCCAATCAAAAGTCTGATTCACAAATCAAGTTATAAAGCTATAGGACAAAACTAATGGCATGAATAATGCGACCAATACGATGCATCTATGGTTACAATCAGGTCTCAAGTTGCCTAAAAAAGTCAAATCAAATGCACAGTAATACTATTCGGTGTAAATAAGCTTGTCAAACAAAAGCATGCTGCTATGATCTTTTGCAATTCGGGATGCATCAATCAACATCTAAACGAAATCCTTGGGTGAAACGTTTGTCAAAACTCCATTTTGAGCTCTTGTGGCTTGCTTGACAGGAGAATCACTCAACGCCATCTTGCGGGACAACACGGGAGATATCAAGTTCGATCCTCCCACCACAGTACCTGAATAAGCACTGCACTTGTTGTCAACATCCGCGCAGACATCGAACGGGATGACATCAAAAATCTGACGGTTGACGTGTTCAATGTTTTCAGTTCCGGATTTCATGTCTTGGATGTCGGAGAAATCGGAGATGAAGGATCTGAACAATATAACATGATTCAAAACAATGTAAGTAAGTAGATGTGGTAATTTGTTTTTTATTTGTGGCGAATGCAAAGGCACCACAGAGACAACTGCATTACATCCCAGCAACCATGAAAGAAAACGGCGCCACATGCCCTCCCAGAGAAAGTTGATACCCGGATGGTCGCCGCTCAGATTTCTTTCAAACACAAAGCAAAATCACTTCAACACGGACCTGCTTCTTTCATCACGACACAACTCCTGCTGGTGACCAAGCAAGCTTTCTGATCCCTTACTTTGAGTGTCCTCTTTCTCTTTGGAATTACTATTACCTCCAGAATGAGTGTCGTTGCCGCGCCTTGCACCACCAATTGGTTTTCTATCTTGCCTGGCATTTTTGCCGCTGTCGCAACTACTCTTTCGACCAAGCGACATGGATGATTCTCTTGAATCCTTCGCTCTAAGAAAATGACCTACTGGAACATTGCCAATTCTTCCAAATGAAAGGCCCCGCGGCATCAAACCACCCCGGGGNTGATGCATTTCCCGTGTTCGGATGAAACTCAGATTGTTGTTTATTGCCACCATTACTACCAGAAAAAGAATGGAAGGGAAGCCTAGGCTCGCTCGATTCTGGCATTTGAGATAAAAATCCTTGATGTTTTTGATCTGCCTGATGGGAATGCCCTGGAATATCTGCAACCTCTCCTCCCTGATTTGCTCTTCTGAGCATTTCATCTTCGTTTTCAAATGGGTTAGCAAATTCTTCAACAGAATGTGTATCGGCTCCATGCACATCATTCGGATCTGACAAAGAAAGAGAATGCCCGCGTAGCAAATAACTTTCCTTAATATCTTCCGCATGCTGATCCCGTCCAATAGTTTGAGTATTTTGACTGTTTTCGTTGGGACCTTTGTTGAACGCACCTAAACCAGCAAGTTTCGGGGTGAGAGGAGACAAAAAAGCAAGATTATCCCAACGATTCGGCGATGCGAAGTGAGACAAATCTCTTCCTCCGTAAGGTGAAACCGGTGGTGGAGTTGCTGAGCTTGGAAGCAAATGAGGAGTTATAACATTTCCCGGAGTTTCAGTTTTTACCGTAGTTTTCACTTTAGGCTTCTGAATGGATGGTGGGGTAGGAGGTATGGCTCCTGCCACGTCAGCCATCGATGCGTGATAATCTCCTAATGGCACAAGAGGATGTGGGTTCAGACCAGTCATCGACGGAATATGGTTGCTACTGTCGTTGACATGGCCAAAATGATTGCTGCTGTTTGGAGAAAATAATCGATCTAACTCCCCAGCTTCCAAGTGAGGATCTAACTGCATTGATGCAATTTCATGTACGTGATCCGATATTGGAGGCATTGTTGACTCATATTCATGCTGATTATTGTGATTTGGGGACACTTCCGACTCCGGAATCTTTCCTGCTTTAGAACTCCTTCGTCTTGACTTTGGTTTCTCCACTGATGGCCTCCTGGGTGCCGCACGCTTACTGCCAGAAGAAACCTTTTGTCCAACATTTTTACTTTTTGTTTGTTTCTTAGTGGTAGCAGAGGCAGTGCTTGGTTTGCCTTTTGTACTAGCTTTCCGTTGCGACACATTTTGAGCCTTTTTGCCTCGTCCTTTTCCATGTGCGGCTCGAAAGGCAGGCGCACCTTCTCTTAAAGCCTGGCTTACTTTTGCCATTGCCTTTACGTTATCTATCACTTCCCACCAGCCACCGTCGTCGTATTCGTCACTGGCAACATGGTTTTCTGGAACAACCTTTTGCAAAAACTTTCCTGGAGGATTCAGAGCTTGAATCATCTGCATTATTTCATTTACCACTCTTGATTTCTCGGCTTTTGTGTGTGCAAGATTATAGGACGCCTTGCGATCTTGGACCCATGCACGAAAAACGCGATTGCCTGGATGCGCATTTATGCTTCCTCCTCGACCACAGAGGCTGTTTTGCATTGAAGAAAATGTTGCAACACACGAAACAGCAAAGAACGACATCCAAAGAGGATCGTAAAGCAATGCAATGAAAATAGAATGTGCAAGATGAGTTCCAATTCCAGGTTCAAAGAATCTTAAATATGCAACAACAAAGATGTCAGCAAACCATCACTAACTCACATATCATTGGCGTGCGGCATCAAAATTCTTTCTCCTTCCGGAGGTGACAGAGGCTTCGCAACCGAAGGAGAAGGAGGGTCTTGTGATGTCGACATGTTGCCATGGACTGGGCCTGTCGCCTCGACCTGGTTATTTGCCGTTTGTAAAGATTTCTGTTGGGCGCCCCAATATTCCGAACAAGGCATTTTATTTGAAGACGCAGATTCCCTGTGATCAGGGTGTTTGTTCTTGGCAAAGTTCGATGAATTTTTAGGCACGCTTGGTAAATTCGATGGAATCGATCCCGAGAAAAGCTTGGACGTTAGTTTTGATGGAGTTGCAATTTTTCTTGTGTAGAAAGTATTCTTCCCAACTTGTGAAAATGAAGAGATGCATGGAATCTCTGGGTGTTCTTTTTGTGTAGTGGAAGTCGAGTCATCGCGTACTTCTACTTCATCCAGAGGAAGACAGTTCTCTGAGGGCTGAGATGATTCATTTGGTTGTTGATGCTGCTGTTTCAGTGGTTGTACTTGAGATCGAGATTGAGACTTTGTTTCTTTTTCTAATTCATTCATTCTAGAAGGGGATCTGTTTTCTGTGAAAATCATTAGTATGGTATTGTGTATGGTACCCCTATCCTACGAATAGGGGATCGTCTGAAATGATGCTGCGACTGCTTCGACCAAACAAGATCACAAAGAAAGGAGTGATTCGTCGAATGACACAGGGAGAAAATCTAAGGGAGTTTTCTTGACTCGTGGCTCGTGGTACAGCGCTGAGCCAGCCACTAACTCTTGCTCGTGCTTGCTGGGCGCCACACCAAAAAAGACTCTTGATTGTTGACATCATGGCTGATCACTGATCCAGTCTTCTTGTTTGGTAAAAGAGATGGTCAGCAGATCAGGCAGTCCATCTCAGCTCATGTCTGAGAAAGGCAAGAATATCATGTGAGAATGATGCCATGATGACAGATGATGACGATGAGTGGGAGATCAAGTGGGATGCCTTCCGAACGAAGCAAAAGCAATAAAATAATAAAAGAATGAAATTCTTAGTACCACGGTATGGTACCCTACGACATAATAAGGTATTGTACATGAGGTAGGTAAGTAGCAGACATTTACAGATAGAGTACATACTACGTACTACAACAGGAAGGTATAGTTACCTGTATTCCCACGAAATAATCATTATTAATAGTCGTGATCGGTAGGTACTACTATACTACTAGTAGTATTTTTATACACCATACCTTAATAGTGGTAATAATATTATCAAAAGTCCCTCTGTTTTACAAAACATTGACGAATAATTGTTTGTTTTGTCTCACAAAAAAATGACAATTTTCAGTATGAGCTCCTGTTGTTGAATCTACCAGCGATGCTTGATGGCTTCCCTCAACTTTCCCACCATGGGATCAGCCAATGGACTTCTCCACCATGCCAAAAGCTGTCACAAAATCAAATGCATTAATGGCTGAAGCCACAGAATCACAAACCACATCCGTTGACCTTATTGGCTCTCTATGGAGCCTTGGCTTTAAACAACAGTGATTGGCATATTATTGACTGCTTACAACAGCACTAAAGATCACTGGCATCCAAAACAAACAAGTTATTGACCATTTCTGACATAACCAAGTGCACGGTATGTTGGATACAGTTGAATCTTGTTGTCTATTCAGTCAGAGGGTGGTGGCAGTGCCATATCCATTCCGAACACACAACTTTTGTCACCATCATGGTGGTGACATCTTTTTCATGTGTCGTTTAGGCCTTGAAGACATGGAGACACCCCTAGGGTGTCATAAATCATTGAAAAGGTAATTGCTACCTACTCTATAGAAGAATTTGGTTTCCATAACCAGAATTCTGTTCGGCAAAAATTGAGCTTAATCTCGCCAATTTATCAATTCAGTCAATTTTTGACGTACAAAAGGAGTAAGAAAAAAAGGAGTAGAGGAATATATCTTATGTTTTAGAACTAATGAGTCTCTATCACAGGTTATTGGGCTCACCCCCTATGGACTTACTTTTGCAATATTCAAAAAAATATGACATGACTAACTTGAAATAAATGATACAGCCTCCACCTCAAAATAGGTGATGATATCACCAGACTGAACTTTGATGGACAATAAGCATAAAAGTATCTATTCAACTTATGATAATTATAGTATGTTTTATTTCATAGAGAGATTTATTTTATGGTTATAAGCTAAAAAATGAACAAAAAAGATGAGCATTGGAGGGTCTCAAGATTGTGTATGGAGGTTGCTGTTTGGTATCCGGGATCAAACCTTCATCTCTCTTTGCCCTGAAACAAGTAATTAGTACTTTTTGGAGCTGCACAGATCTGTAACCAATAACTTGATTTTTCAAATGAGAAAAATATTTTGCTCAAGAATAACACAAATATAAAACACTCTTCAAAAACAAAATTTATCTTTAGAAAAGCTGTAGATCTAATAAAAAAATAATTATAAACAATTTTTTTCTGTTTTAAAGGGAGTGAGATTTTTTTTGTTCAATCAAAGTTTAAATTGGGGATAAGACTTGAAAAATAAGTTTGATTATCTGTCAACTATTCTATGTGTTCTACCTTTGGGCTTAAACAATTCAATTTCTTTAAGTATTAAGTATGACTTAATGTTGCTGTGATGAATCTGGATAAATCATCTTTTTTTGGCCAAGACATTTCTACATATTTTTTCATACCAAAATCTACAAATCTTGCATAATTCACATAGGAATAAGTACAAGATAATATGAGAAAAACAAAACTATTCAAAAAAGAAAAGAAGAAACACAGTTTTTAAAACATTCCAACCAATCCTTCCATACTTATTAGGAAGGTCTACAGTGGGTGAGTCCCAAAAGGAGGGGGGCTTTCCATGTCTGTCAGCATTGTAACAGTGGTAACATTGGGTGATCTCCCAGTGGTGGCAAGCGCATAGCTTTACGTAGACTCATTAAAAAATTGTTACATTATCAATCTCATGGACCTCCTAGTAATCTACTGGAAAAAAATTGTTGCTAAAAAATCAGTTTTTTCATTTTTTGGCGACCAGATTAAGCATGAGGTGTCTGTGAAGTTTGTTACCATAAGTTAAAACAAGATTTACCTGGAAGCCAGACATTTCTACTGGCTTTTGCTAGTTATTTTTAAAATTGTCCAAAAATATTGTTATGGTGATAACATTTGAGATCTTCCTGGCGGTAATTTTGTTACTGCCACATCATATACTAGAATCTACTTAGGGGACCCCTTTCCTGTCCCAAAATCTGTTCTGTGGACTCGTGAATATTTTAGACTCATGAGTATGGTAGTACCAAAACTCATTTTGACAATTACCCGTATGCTGTACAAACTATCAGTAAAAGTTTGGATTGCTAATACTCCAAAAAAATAAAGTACTCGTACAATGTAGTAGTACCTATTAATTAGTAGTATTGTACAATACTTAGGAACCATAAGTAGTATTGTACTAATACACAGATAGAAGACTATCCAGCAAGCTCCGTCGCCCTGCGATCAATCGCCCAATCCATCGCCCACTTTTTCACCTAAAATTTCAGATTAACAGTAATTTGTAATTTCGCACATCTACTTTTTTATTCAATCATTTTTATATCTTCTGTTCAAGGACAGAAAACAAAAATAATATCTTTTCATTCCCTTCTTTTTAATGCATGATGATCATGCAATGTATGTCACGCAATATGTACAATACCAGAACCATATTGTACAATGCATACAGCAATATATTTTTAGTAATATGTAGATTGGTTCTTGTAGCTACATAATTTTTTGAGAATGAACTATGAATCATGTAGAATACTACCATACTATCATAATTACATACTACTTTTAATACTTTTTATCATGTACACGCATATCATGCACTCTTGTGACAAAGGTATCTACAAAAGCTCTATAAAAAACTAGATATCTTTAGTCTTAGCAAAGTAAAAACATAAACATTAGTAATGAAAGCTAGATGATTTAACTAGCACAAACACTAGTTAAGTTAGCTTGCACAAAACACTACACAATAGTACTAATAGATATGCACAATGATATGGTCCTAAATGTACTAATTATTTTTCTTTATTGGTCCTCATCAAAAGATTACTACAAATTATAGCAATTGCTTATCACTGTCTTTAGTCATACTCATTTGGAAGGAAATGTAATTGGCTTTTGTTCACCAACTGTGTACTACCAGAAACCACACTTTTCTTGGATTCTAGCAACATTTATATGGTGGGATATTGTAGCAATTTTGAGCAATTGTTATTGTTGAAAAAATTAAGTGTCTTATTCACTTTGGTGTTCTAATTACTATCTGTTATGGTACTTGGAGTCAAACTTAAAGTATTCACTTATAACTACTACTCAATCAATCATAAGATGTTTCTTTCAATAGTGATTGGGTTATCAAGTTGAGTAAAGTGAGACAGTTGGAAAAGTTTAGTTGGAACTTTTAAAATTGGAATAAAAATCCTGCTTTGAAGTAATACTTTGTTCATTCTCAATTAAATTTCAAATAATTGTTCTACCACCATATTATTTTTCTGAATCATTGATATTAGGCCAATCAGGGACAACACACCCAAGACATATTGAAAAATTATAAAAGATAGCAAGTAATACTATTGAAATTTAAAAAAAAATATTATTATTTTCAAACAATAACATTGTTGATCCATTAACAATTTTTTTATGACATAGTATTAGTCCTCTTTGATGTATGTACTCCTACTAAGTCTAGATCTGGTTAGAAGCAGTTCACAATGAAGTTACTACCTGTGAGCAATAAAAAAATTAAGTATTCTGTACAACTTTATCCACCAATTGCCCACTTGCTTTTCAATTAACGAACCAGTTTGTCAGTACAATCAATTGCTTCACCATAAAAATGCAAGATATGCAACTATTACACAGTACTTCTAATATTGTAGTTAGTAGCAAAAGAAAGAACAGTAATCTAAAACATTCAATCTCTTTATTCATCCATGGGATCCATTGCCACTCAATTAATCAAAAAACAATTAACTAAATTATTGTTAGTATTATTACTCACCTTGTAATTCAAACACAAATACAAGATTTTTAACTTTGAATACTACTTGTTATTTGCTATTAGAGATAATTTGCAAGAACTTGTAAGTAACACTTAACAATCAGTTTTCAATTATTGACATAAGAACATTATTTCAATTTGTAAACTTGTAATATTGAAGAGTTGTTTAAATGTCACTCATAAATCAATCAATGCATGAAAGAATAAAAATTTCCAATGATCACATGGTGTGTACTATGACTGCAAGCAACTCATATTTAAATAAGAAAATCAATATTATCATTTGGTCAAAAGTTTCCTAAATACATAAGAAGTTTTGTCTGTTTTGTTTTGATTCCAATAATGTCATTTTATTATATTACAAGCAGGTTTGAATTCAAAATTAATGTTTATTTGATGCATACTTTTATGTTTATTTGATGCATACTTTTTTATGGTGCATACATGTGATAGTGGTAAGGTGTACCATTCTATGACAGAGCTATTATTGCTATTGAAGAACAGCTTAAAGGCTTGTATATCTTTTTGTATCCAGAAACCTGCACAACAAAGTAAGATGTACTTAGACTCTCTTCTGTTTACAATAAGGACAGGACTTGTTTTCTTTCAGTGCTGAAAATTAAGTCACACTTATTTGAATAGATGAGTATTGAAAATTATTCTTTTAAAATGAGATGGAGTATTTTTTAAATGAGTAAAAGTCAGGAGAAATTTTTTCATAATCATTTGGATTTTTCAATTTTTTGACAATATTCACCTTTGGTGATGAGGCTCACAATCAATACTAGTTAGAATGTTCATTTTTAAAAACAAAGCATAGAAGACAAGATTGAAAATAAAATTCTTTGCATTTTTTTCACTGACTCTGCTTCTTGTGTAATATAAAACAATTTCAGTGTATCATTAAAACAACACGCATCAAATTTTGGCTTATGTAGCTATTTTCAAATATTCTCCTCCCATATTTTTTCTTTCAAAATTTTAGAATGAAAGTGAGCATTATGGAAATCTGTATTATTAATAGATTTCATACAATTAGGCAAAGTTTTCTTTGTGACCATAGACATCAAATGCTAATGGTTTATTAAATCTATTATTGATTTTTTATTTTGATTTAGTGTCTTATTTTTACTTCATTCTAAAGCTAGAGATAAAAATGAACATTATCTTAAAGTTCAACATCAATGTTTCCATAAAAAATTTATTAGCAATAATTTTATAAATTTTTTTTTTGTGTTTTATTTCTTTTATGGAATTATAAACAAATCAGAATGTGACAGTTTCATGGTATATATACTGATTTAAATTGTACTAGTCTCAAAAGCATAAATTCTTCTTGGTTGAATTTTTTTACTTGCCTTCTGTTCCCAAAACTCTATTGTCGATAATAAAGTTTATAGCCCAATTTTCAAAGGCTTGATACATCTCTACATCAAATTGTTTTGAGAATTTCAGACAAAAAACAAATTTGGGCATTTTTTACAATCTCTGATATCTAATGCTTTCAATGTAGCCAAACTCGAAACTTTCATGATTTAGTTGTTGATTCTTTGTGTTTAGGAGAGCTTTAATATCACCTTTTTGTAAAGAAATTTTCTGTCAGATGAGCTAATGATTTCAAATTGTAATGCAATAAAAATAATTCATTTATTTAATGTTCATCCATGCCAAGCTCAAACTATTTTTCAAGGTTGAATGAATTTTGAAAATTTGATGAAGAAAATGTTCCCATTACCAAAGAATTTAGTATCACCTTCTTTGTTGAACTCTATGATGCTCTGCACTCAACATCTGAAACATGTTTTCATGGACAAGAATGACAATAAAATCAAAAGTAACAAAAATATCAGATTGGCTAAGTAGTATTACATCCTATTATGATATGACATAAACAAAAATGAAAAATGATACACTTCCACACAGGTATTGTAGTCTTGAATTGCTGTGACAAACTCACAACTTCTGTTGTTCATTACTCAGTCAGAAATAAATATTTTTAC
>JALLOT010003551.1:0-11137 GCA_036939595.1 Thalassiosira livingstoniorum | reverse complement strand
ATTAATTCAAATGTACAACATAGATTGATGGACTACAAAAATCTGTTCAGATCATCAACATTTTGTAGGAATATTCTTAGGTACAAGCATACTGAAACCTAGGGGCAAGCAATAAACACTACATTTATCAGGACTATATTTTGCTTATTCTACCATTTTAACTAGCAAAATTACATAGGGATTAGGTAAAAACAAAAGGAGCACAAGAAAAGTGGCTTCTTATGGAATTGGAATATACAATCCAAGGAGGACTACTACTGTAGTATTTTTAGGGTACATTTACCTTGCTTGCTTTTTAGAGTTTGAGCACTGAGCACACAATTAAGAAGAAAGCAAAGATATTACATCATGCATCATACACAGATGAAAAAATCTGGATCATGTATCCTATATTCAATCATACTGGATCCAATCATAATATTCCCCAACTCTTTCTAAGTTTGATTGTGGCACTATTATCCCAAACCAAGACTACCATTCAATGTGAAGTTTTTGCCTTTTGCTCATTGCTGTTAAGTAGGGCATCACAATTTCCACAGCTGTGCAGTGTATGGTGACCAATGTTCCTTCTGTCTTCCATGATCCACAATATTTATCATTACCACGATAATGATTTGAACATTTATTTTTAGGCATGGGATCAAGAAATCCAATGACAGTTTTAGGTTGACATTGAATGTTGACCTTTTTTAATGAACTTTGAGCAAGACATTGCATTGAGCTACCATTCACTGGGAAATGTCATGAGGGGACTCCATCTTGATTTTCATGGTATTGTCACTATTTCCACAGTGATGTCACTCAAATATCAACATCTTGACCAGTCTTAATTATACAGAACAGTATCCTTGGGATGAACTCCATCTAATTGATAAAAGGAGAGCAGTCAAGATTTTCTCCTTCTCCTTCTTCTTCTTCTTCTTCTTCTTCTTCTTCTTTGTATTCAGTGTCTCCTCCCCAGATCATTCCTCAAGAAATGATTGGGGTGAAAGATATTTCTCCACAGCAGAACCAGTATAATTATTTTCTCCCAGAATGTTCCTAAAGGAATAAATGGGGAGTAAGATATATTTTCACAGCAGAACCAGTATACATTTTCACAATTGAAAACACCACCTAATTAAGTAAGTATCACAATAGTCAAGAAACCTAATCATAATATACAGCGGAACCAGTACACAAATTTTCATGATTGAAAAATTGCCCATCATGAGTCAAGAATCCTAAGTAAATAGTAGGAGTATCATAATCCTACTTATTTAAAGAAAAATAATATTTGCCAAAGGCGCTAGCCAAAGTGCAGCAAAGACTAGTAATTGTAATAACACAACAATGATCAAATTTGAGTATCATAAGATCACTCACATAAACATCATTGAAAATAGTTGAACTGATAAATGCAACAATAAACAGACAAAACTATTATAGATTTATCTGTGGGTTACGATTATTGAAGTATAGTCAACAAAAATATGCCATTAAAACTCTTAAAATGTTTGGTGTAATTAATTATTGTAATAAGAAGCAAAAAAAGAAAAACAAAAAAGGACAGCACATCATGTATGGCTCTAATTATTGATGTGATTGTGTTGGCCAATAGCTATCAATGCAGCTGCACATATTCCACTGTAGATAGTTTTTGTTGTTTCAATCCTTATCAATTCAGATATTTTTGTCTAAGCTTTACTGAAGCAAAAAGGCAAATTCTAAATGGAGCCAGAAATGTTGGTGGGTGTTTTTGACTAAAAAATCATAAAAAGTGGCTGATATCATCACAGAGTAGGAGTAGATGCAATATCTATGTAAGATTTGGTATGTTTTATACATTAAGAGCTGTTTGTAGTAACTGTTAAGTAAAATCTTGAATTACTATGTAGAAAATGTTACTGGTTTCATGTGGCAGAGTTTTGTAGTTTTTGAAAATATAAATCTCCTTATTACCTTTTGAAATAAAAAATAGTATTATTTTGAATTGTCATTTTTCATTTCCCCCCATTTTTCTTTGCTAGTAATTCATTAACGCCAATCCGTAAAATCGCCTTAGAACGTTCTAAAGTCACCACTTTGGTGGTGACTTTAGTTTCTAAATTGGACGCAAATTGTCCAATTTAGAAATATTTCCGCCCGCTGTAAGGAGTGTAAGCCTGGTGGAAGATGGATTCGCACAACATATTTCGTAAGATCGAATAAAATATAATATTTTTGTACTTTTATTTTTTTTTTTCAAAAAAACGTTCGTTTTGGGAAAAATCTGGAAAAATAGTTTGCATGTGGTTTGTTAGCGGCTTGTAGTGTTTATGGTTTTCTATGTCTAGTGCCATGAATATTGACATGATGATATGGTTGAGGGTATTATTCTTACACAGAATTTCACGCTGAATCGATTTATCTAATTTGCAGACCTCTAGCACCACCAGAACATGGTGAAAATGCAAAAATTTTTCTAAATACACCAGAACTGGTGACTTCAGGTCTAAAGTCACCAGAACTGGTGACTTTAGACAGATTGGCATTAATTGAAATTTTGGATTTTTTATCTTTTATGTAATTTTTGTAATCTTTTGGATCTTTGCAAATGCAAAAAGGGAGTAGGACTAGAAAACTCTGGATTTGGAGAAAAGTTTGACTTTATGAATAACATCATATTTTCCTATATACCTAGAATATAAATAAATATACAATATTGTTAATACAAAAAAATATATATGATAATCTTCATATTAACTATGACAATGTTCAAAATATTACACAAAAAGGTATAATGATATCACACAATTACTTATTAATATATTATAAATTTTGAAAAATAAAACAATATTATTGAATATTTTATAACAACAACATATGTGTCCCTGCACCCATTAGTACAAGCTTTGCTTGTAGTAGTGCAGTTGCAAGCTATGCTTGCACCTACCTTGCTACCTACCTAGTAGTACTATTTTACTTGCTACACTCTGTTTCACCAAATGTGCAAAATAAGTGATTTTTGAGTACTAGTGACATATAGGTTATTTGGTACTATAAAATGTATTCTTTTTATCTTTTCAATTGTGCAATAAAAGTCAGTGACTGGTTAAATGGTGAGGAGCAAGAAATCAAAATATCCCATTGCTTAATTATAAGACAACATGGTATCATTGCTAAAATTTAAATGCTTGTGGATGAACTGCTAGCTTTTAGATGATCAACCACCTCCCAGGGGCTAATGAGACAAATAAGTGATGTTTTACTCTCGTGAATTTGATCTCTTCAATGTAATAAGAATAAAGTGTTATTTCTATGAAGGAATTAGTATTTTCATTTAATTCATACTATTCTGCCACCATTCTCTCATTTTTATGTTCATTTCTTAAAAGAAATTAGTATCGTTAGTAAGATTTTACTGTCCTACTTTATTTTTGTCATTATTTCAATGCCAAATCAACTTAAGGAATAAGTATGTCTATAAGATTGTAGTACCACCCTGCTACCATCCTTTTGCCATCTTATTATTAACTTTTATCAAAGAATTAGTAGTGACAAAAAGATCTTACCAATCACAAGATCTATATTTTCTTTAAGTCTTATTAGAAATAACAGCTAAAATTATTAGGCCAGTGGTTAACACTTATTCATGTTTCAGTACTGGGATTTCATCCCTTTTTGAACAGGTTGCACATCTGGTGAAAACATGGCTCATATGTTTGCTTTGTTCATGTCATCATTTAACAAACCAAAAATCTCACAACAACACTTCCAGCTCCAATTAGAATTTGTTATAATTTTTATTATTGTTTTTATGTTTAGTACATGTATTACCCCATTATTTGATTCATTTGATCATTAAAAGTTGTAGTCCAACCCTACTTGTATCAATTTGCATCTTGGAGTTGAAATCAAAACTACAACTGAAATACAAATCAAAATCACATTTTGCCATCTCATTCAGCCATAACTTTCAAAAGGATAACTTGAGCAAGTGCAATATTGGAAAAGCGTGAATGAAAAATAGTGCTGAGTCAACAGTGCATATTTAACAGTATTTGTATTCAAACTTGGGTTATTCACTTATTCTTGATCTCTAATATCAGTACATATCACTACAAACTGTTAATAAGCATGTGATATTGTTTGAAACTGAATTGAGACTACTATACTTTGCTTAGTAATGTAATGCAAGGTCTAAATATGCAGCTGGTGGTGATCCTGAACTACATAAAATTAATATGCAGGCATGATCAACACAAAATTTTTTTATACTCAGATGAGCATTTGCCATATTATTGACTTACATGGATGAGGTCAATTATTGTTAATTGTTTTTCAGCAGGCCCTGAAATCAAAAGGGGAAAATGGGCAACAACTATAAAACATGCATGTCAAAAAAGATGAATCCAGACTTATGATACACAAACAAGGCAAACTCTTCTGGTAAAACAAAAGGGCATTTATCCCTAAGTAAGACATTAATTGGATGTAGTTTTATTAGACCCATCAGTCTTGATCTATTTTTGCCTCACCATGTTAGGAGAATGCTGCATTTTTATAAACATGATGGCATGATTGCGGATGGTAAATACTGCCTTTGATTAATTGAAAACCAGTACTTAGTTTTTCAACATAAATGAATGGAAAACCTCACAAGACTGACATACTTTTTATTTGATATGTCAAAGTTCATGCAACTTTGAACAAAATACAATAGTTTAAACCCAAAAGAATATGTACTTGAGCAATTACTAATTAAAGAAAAACATTGGTATCTTATCATTGTGCACCTTAATATTTCTAATTTTGCTTGTAATTACTAATTTTTCTCTAGCAAATACAATTCTTCTATATCTGGTTAATAAATCAATATTTTCACCTGATGTTTTTGCAAAGTTAATTAGTTATAATATAAGTTATATATACCTACCAGAATTCAAAGTTTGGTACACTACAGTTGGTTTTGAAAAAACCATTTTTGGTGCCTTCAACCCCTTACCAATGAAATACAAGGAATCAATCAATGATACTAACTGGGAAAAGCAGAAGCAGGAAATTGAGAATAAGCATGCACAAATGGTTGTCCACAAAGTGTGACATGCAGTGAAGCTCAGGGGCATACCTAAGGGTGTCAAAATAGTTGATTCTTCTTGGGTATGTAAAGAAAAAGAGCACTGAAAAAATGAGAGAAAAGCTGGATTCCGGAGGATTCAAGAAAATTGAAGTAGATCATTTCAATGGCTACTCCATCTCAGCATCATTTACAAATGATTACACAATTTGAATTATACTCACATTAATGTTTATGACAGGATAGGAGTCTGAGGTTGTGGATGCCAATGAGGCATTTATCAATGGTCAATTTGATAATGGCAAGGAAATATACAAGAAGTTTTCAGAAGGAATGGAGAATCAATAAGGAAGACAAAGCTCTCTTGCTAAAGTGTTGCATGAACAAACTTCATCAGTCCACAATGGTCTTTTACCACAAGCTGTTGACACCCATGAGCAGGGAAGGGTAAAAATGAAGTAAGCAAAGTTCAAACTTTTAAAGTAAGATAAAAGTTATCTGCTTGCTGAATTACTTTACTTTTGTTAATTTATTTTAGAATAAATAAAGTTCCTTTTGGTTTTCAAGTTTTGCTTTTTACTTTAAAGTTATTTGATTCTAAAGCTATGTTACTTTGATGTACTTTGATTTTTCAATTTCAAAGTAGCTTTAAATTTGACTTGATAGGTAAGTTTTTATTTTGCATG
Source organism: Thalassiosira livingstoniorum (assembly GCA_036939595.1). Classification (NCBI taxonomy): domain Eukaryota; phylum Bacillariophyta; class Thalassiosirophyceae; order Thalassiosirales; family Thalassiosiraceae; genus Thalassiosira; species Thalassiosira livingstoniorum. The sequence continues at coordinate 5,413 of JALLOT010003551.1, read as the reverse complement.
TATTCTACCATTGCGTACCTATCACAGTATTACTTTCACTGCCAAAATACATAATATTCAATCATGTGAATGGCACAGTAGCAAAACTTTTACTGCAAAAAGCATATTGTACAGCACTGTGCACATGTCTTTTACAGCAAACAGTCTAAAAGAAATTCTATGATATGTCAAATTCAGTGAATGTTTACACATCAGTATTTCTCATTGACTTTTAAGTGATAGTGTGTTTGTTACTTTTTTACTTAATTGGAGTATGTAACTTGTCTCAATATTTGTTGAAATAAATTTGTCATTTTGATTTTTCATCAAAACTTTGTCAACTTCATTTCTAGTTGGGGATAATCTATCATGAAAGTAATATTATTTACTCAGTGAAAAAATTTCAAGGTTACAATGCCAAATAAAGAAAATTATACTTTGATATCAAATCTCTCATTAAAGTTTATGTTAAAAGAATGTGAGCTGCTCATGACTCTATTTCTACAGTACAAAAACTAATTTTTACTTCTGAAGAAAAATGTTTTATTTTTATTTTTATTTTTATTTTTGTCTTGAAATTAAATGTTACTTTACTTCGATTACTTTATTTTTATTCAAAATAAAAGTTAATTTACTTTTTGAAGTTTACAAATATATCAAAGTAACTTTACTCTAAAAAATCAATAAAGTTGGGATTATTTTTTACTTTACTTTGGCAATAAAGCTACAATTTTTCATGAACTTTCAATTTTTTTAAAGTTCTACTTTATCTGAACCTTGCCCATGAGGCACATGGGACATGAGAAGAGAAATGCTGATCCATGAGTCTATTTTGTGGACTGAGAAGAGTCTGCTTCTGTGGGTGTCTTGGATCAATGACAACTTTGTTGTGGTACCAGTGGAAACAGTAAAGATCAAGAAGATGATGTCAATGTCCAGATTTATTTTTGAGGTGTATGTACTGCTAGATGAATATGTGGGGTGCAGAGTCAAGCAAGCAATCAAGCATATCTTGAAATTTACACAAACAGCATTGATCCAAAGTTTCAATGATGACTTTTAACTTCCAAAGTGGTTGCTATTGACTCCAGCAAAACCTGGAACAGTGTTGACAAAAGAAGATCGAAAACTATTATTGGGGCCAAAACAGCAGACTCATTACAGAAAAGGAGTGGGAAAGTTGCTTCACATGACAAGATGGTGTTGACCTGAAATCTGAAACTTTAAATTCAGTGAGCAATCTACTGCATTACATGACTGCACAAAATCAAGAGCACACGTAAGCAATGTCTCATGTAATGGTTTATTGTTATTGTGTGAAGATAAAGAATTGGGGCTTGGTGTTGGTTTCAATAAGCAAGTGGGATGACAGTGGGGACTTTCTACTTGAAATTCATACTTGAAATTCATGGTTGTGCTGGTTCCAACTATGCCACAAACTGTGAGGCTTGATGCAGTGAGTCTAATATTTGGATGTTCTAAAATGGTTCCCCAATCTGTTTCAGAAGTGACACCCAGATATTGGTTGTCTGTCAAATAAGAGAATCTGGGCAGGTGGCAGGTGTCACTTGTGATCAAGATATGCTTTACAGCATGAGAGCAGTAGAATCAATTGGACTTCATGTGAACAAACCAATGTTACTAGAGCTTGACAACAAAGGAGCAGTTGACTTGGCTAACAACATGATGTAAAACTCATCATGTGGATATTTGCCAGTATTTTTTGCAAGAGTACAAGGAGCAAGGTTTAATTGATGTAAGATAGATTCCAGGCAATGAAAATATTTTCACCAAGAACTGTGATGTACCTAACTTCAACAAGCATGTTAAAGCCTTCTTTAGTAATGATGAATACCACACTGACAGTTCAGAAGATTGAGCAAGGGAGAGTGTCTGAGTTGAATGTTCGGCATCCAACAAAAGGTTTGCACCATTCAAATTTGCTAACCATGCAAGGCAGAATTCGGTTGTGCATTCTGCATCAAACAGTTTGTCAAATGGAATGGAGTGATGCACAGAATGAAGATAAACACAACAGCTAAAAATAAGATCATAATTTGAGAGATTAAACAAACCAAAAATGTACACAACAAACAACTTTCTATTTTTGCACTGAAGGTCAGGAATCTTTCAACACAAGAATCTTTTCCATTTCTTCTGTGTTTTCATTGAGATTGGATGAGAATATATGAGGTCCAAACGCAACTAGAAAGCGTCAATTGTTCTAGATTTTCTTCTACATTATAGTGGGTTCTTACCCTTCCATTACATTATTTTTGTCACAGCAAAATCACAAATTCATTATACCTCAGTCTCAGGCGCATTTTACGAGACAGTGATTGCTTTTATTTTTGGAAAATCCGCAGCACTTGAACTTTTTGAAGAGGAATATTAAGTTGGTACTCATTCTATGAAAAATGATCCAATGTCTTCTTGTTTTCAATTTTTTCTGTTTGCCTTGAAATTTGATCATTATTTTGTGACAATTTAAATTTCGATGCAGTGATAAAGTATCTTGTCTGGATTACTTTTTAGTTTGATCTGTGATGTCCCAGAAATGACAAACATTTGGTCAACAGAGCCCGAAGAATACTTCAGTACTCATGGTTTCACCTATATACTAAACAATATTTTTGACCAGACAGTTTGCTAATTGTCTAGTGAGCCGACATGTCCAATCAGCCATTTAATTGTCAGGCATGGGTGAAGCGATTATTTTCAATTACTCCAATATACAAGTCACTAAAATGATTGCGATGGCATCACAGATACTACATGATACGATACAACATGCATTTAGAAATATTTGGCAAGTCAACTACCTACCGACTAACGCACACTTTGAAACATTGCATAAGTTGATCCAAGTAAAAATCTGAATTACTAATCACGAATCAATATTAATGTCATCCAAAAAACAACCTTATTTTGTGTCATTGTTACATTGTTGTAGCCACAAAACAGAACCCTCATCACACATATTTGCCAAAGACCAAGGACTCTCACACCCAACATACTTTTGATGTACTTACTCGCACAAACACTTTCATACACACAGTTATTTCTCAATGTCACTAATTGTACAGGAAAAGGAGATTTTTCCAATAGGTCCGTCGAAGCAACCTGGTTCACACACACACGCAGATATTACCTACATAATATGCAATCAGGAACTTTTTCCGCTCGGCCAGACTCCCTTACTCCACAATTATCGTTTTGAGATTTCTTCAATGCAGTCAACAGACTACCGACTTATACCTGCACCTTCCTACCCTTCCAACTCTTGCATCCTCATCACAAGACAATTATGAATGCATCAATGGTCACCATTTCTCTGTGATGACACTACCAAGAAGAGGTTTATATACAACATTCATCAACAAGGATCTACCACAAAAAACAAAATAGAATCCTTGATGTCAGTCTTTCCTCATCTTCTTGTTTCAATTATTTGTATTCAAAATACATCTTGGGATAGTGGGCATTAGCTCAAACTTCTTCGAACTCCTCCAACCAACTACTCTCCTTCGAGTGTCCTCTAAATATTGACAAACCCCGACGAACCTTACAAACCAACCACAAGCGCACCCGCCACCGCTCCAAGCACACTCAAACCCAAACCAACCTTGCTCGAGAACCTAGCCTTTACTCCACTACTCTCGTCACTGGCTGTATTGCTTCCAGCAGCAGCACGATTGGCTCTCATCTGAGCCAACTCCAACTTGAGAACCCTAATCTCCTCTTCCATCACACTCACATCATCCGCCAATCGATCAGCCTCATACAACGTGAAACTCTGCCTCTTTTTCGAAATGACATAGTCTCCCTGTCCTGTTCCGGGGGCGGTATCCACTTCGAATGTCCACTTGTATGGGTCTAGCGTACCATTAACGTTGGCATCAATGAGATTGATTCCCTCCAAAGAGAGGGTTTTGAGATCGTCAGGGACGGGGATGAGACCGTAACGTTCGCAGAGGCCAATGTAGTCATCTTTGAAGAGGGTACTGGCAAATGCTTTGAGGAGTGTGCGGGAGGCGGGATCAGAGATGTGGGAAAGGTCTTGGCGGATGTAGAGGTAGGATACTAGGGTGATGGGCCAGGTGTTGGGACCGGGCTGTGAACGAGAATGAAAAGCAAATCAACATTAGAGCTAAAGGTGCTTGAAGTACAAAATACAATAAAAACAACGTACCTTATTATAAAACGCCAAATTGGAAAAGTCACCATTAGCACTAAAAGGAGCATCTTCTAAATCCACCGCTGCCGCCTGAATTCCTTCTTCGCCCGCTTCCTTCGCTGTCAAAAACAAGCCATCCCCATTCTTCAACCGAATTTCATTCAGGTCCTCTTCATGACCGTGAGCACTGTCAATGTACCCAATGGCCCCTTCATTCTCCTTAATACATTTCGTCATGGCACTTGACCCATCGCATTCGTGAGTTGATGAATCCCAAACGATTTCGGAGCCTACTTTGACGGCGGGCCAGCCTTTGGGTTCATTCGCGTTTCGGGGACATTGTGCATGTAGATAATTAGTGATACTGTAGGTAGAACTACTTCCCAAAACGCGACGTCCGACATAAATGGGGTAACCGTCCGGAACGTTTAATCCAGGGTTGATCGCTTTGATATCGACATGATCCCACGTGGTAATATCTCCATCAAACACACGTGCCAAGAGACAGGCGGTCATGTTGAGACCCAAATCCCCAGTCGGCACTCCGGGAATATTATGAAAGAAGGAGACAGCAGAGAGAACAAATGGAAGTTGAACAAATTCAATCCCCTCATCGTTCCAAGCAGTTCTATCGTCGGCGTCAATGGGGATATCACCTGCGCCAAAGTCATTGTAAGGGAGATAGTCATTGACACCGTTGATATCCTTGCCGAGAAATTCTTTAATTCCAGTTCCAGAGCCGACAGCACGATAAGTAAGGCGGGAAGGGATTTTGATCTGCTCTTCGAGTTTGTCCATGATGTGCCAGAAGCATTTGGAGGGGTTGGTGGTTCCAGAGCCGTGGAGTTGGACGGATTGGGAGGTGGTGGGGGCCAGGGTGGTGAGGAGGGTAAGGGTGCCCAGGAGGGCGGAGGTGGCGGGACGGAGGTTCATGGTGGGCAGTTTCTTTGAGCGAGGCAGGCTTGTTTTGTGTTTCACTGTTATGGGTTAGCAAGTAGAATAACTTTGTTTTATGACCCTGCCTGAAGGTAAGATATTATTTGTTTCGCTTTTTTTTGCTGAACAATGATGGTCGGTTGGAGGTGCTCCATCCTCTTGAACAATGTAATAATAGTGGTGCTCCTTCTCTAACGTGTAAGGTAGTAGTAGTAGGAGTAGTAGATAATAGTATGGTACTCTACTTATAATATTATGATCTGTAGCCTTGAATTGCTATGACGTTACTCTGACTTTGGTAGTGCACTGCTCAGTCAAAAC
>JALLOT010003550.1:0-11140 GCA_036939595.1 Thalassiosira livingstoniorum | reverse complement strand
GGATGGCCAGCAGGAAAGGAACCCAAGTAGGAGCAAGAAAGAACAAACCTCTAACCTCAACAGCACCATGAAAGTTAGCAACAATGTAGATGGGGCATCGGAGGAGCTATGCAGGTCAATGAGGCTTGCAAAGATTAAAGCCTTTCAGAAGAAATACAAAAAGAAAACATCATCCCCCAGCAATTTAGCTATTAACAAAGAGGTGGAAGGCAAAGGCATAGTGCAAACTGGAAAAAATCATAAACAAAGCAAAACACAACAAAGAAGGGAGAAGGGAATGGCAAGCACCAACAACTCTCCCAGTTCTATCAACGCACCAGAGCATTTGGAGAAAGCCAACACATCAGTTGGAGAGTCTCCAAAGAAACTCCACTTCTCACCAGAAGCACAGAACAAAGCACCTGGTAAATTAGGATCAAGGAATGTGAAAAGGGCTGCTGCCCCCACTCCTGACCAATCTAGGCAGGAGGAGCTCATTTATGAATTTAAAATTTTGGTTCCAGCATGCGAGAATACTTTCACCACCATGTGTGATTTGCTAGGTGCAGCACTCACAACTTTGCAAAGGTTTGATCCTGAGGTGTGCTACTTTTTCGGGGAGAGCCAAAATGGAAAATAGTATATTCTACACAATACACACGTACGATACATGCCTAAATACCAGATCCTAAGTAGAACTCCTACAGCAACGAAAAAGTCTCTGGAGGCAAGAAGTGTCAATGGGATTTCCGCGACGACGGGTACCCACAATCAACACACCAGATAAGCAAACTAGAAACTACAACGATAATAAACAGCACTCCCGTCACCACCAAGCACGGAGAGTGAGAAGAATCACGGGTGGTAGAGAAGCGGTGGAGAAAAATCAATTAGGGGAGAGTGACGGAGCATGTCGGCACGCCCAGTGACGCCGACGTCCATCATGAGGCGAGGGCAGACAATGCCGCCCTCGAGGGGAAAGAGAACCAATGGTCGGCCGCGAAGCATGGGGGGCAGATCAGGAAACTATAACAACCGCGGAGGGGGCCGCGGGCGAGGGGAACAACAACCTCAGAGCTGGACTTTCGCGATCGATGAAGAATATGGTGGGGGCGGCGGAGAAACAGCCATCATTCCATTCAGAGATATTAGCTCATCAGCTAAAAGTATACTGGCACAACTCATCCCCAAGCCCATTGAAGAGGATATCAAAGCGGACAATGTCACAACCCTCAAACAGAGGGAAGGACTAAATGTTCTTGTGAGCATAGCTGCCAGAAGGGCGCACATGTTCACCGGGGGAGCATTGGCGGGGGCAGCCGATCACTTGGGGACAAAGTCGACGAGAGAACTCATAAAAATCTGCAACAATAGGGACTATGCCACAAAAGTGGTGGCGGCAATGGCACATCCCCCAACAATTCCAAGCGATGAAGGAAGCCTCTCACCGGAAAGGGTTCGACTCCTCATGGGCAAATCGTATAAAACAATCATGCAGAAGGCACAACCATCGAGCGAAGAATTAACTCCATTCATTGCCAAATTTGTGACTCGATTCTATGCGAAACAGGCAACGGAAATAATGAGAGCACTTCAAAACCAACCAGCAGAAGTACTGAGGAGACTCATAGTAACCGACGGGGGAGTGGCTAATATGGCGAGAGCTCTGGGACTCTCAATCGAATTCACCTTCCCCCAACTCATTGAAATTGATGAGGCGGTTAGATGTCTTCACCCGCCTAGGGACCTAAATGAGCTCAAAGTGCCGGCCACAAAAATGAACCTGGAAATGGCAGCATTCAACAGCAAATCGCATACAAAGAAAAAGGAAGAACTAATGCAACAATATCAGAGATTAATCCCACAATACTTTGACATGCAAAGCAACCTCGTTCTCCAACACTTGCGGTCTCTAACTCCAAATTATCTTCAGACTCTTACATGGGTTCCAGGGACTCTAATTAGTGAAGTACAAAAGTACGCACCGGCAAGAGAAGAAACAAATGAGCAGCAGGTGGCAGTAGAGAATGGAAATCAAATGGTATATAAAGTGCTGGTGAAAACAACAAGTACGGAGAATGAAATGCAACAATACCACCAAGTGGCCAAACGATTGAGCTATCATTTCTTCAGGGAAATAGAGGCCATGGGGCAAACAGTTAGTGTGCGGGACATGGGAGGGGGCATTATTGATGACAGAGCTTCAATCCCCGAGTCATCGGAAGAGTGGGTGCCATTCCTCCACTCTCATGCGAAAGTAGCGGGTGGAGGTGTCCAATTTGAGATGCAGTTTCAGTCTAGTTTTCCTCTCCCACAGCTAGCTCATCGCAACCTGACACAACATGAGGATCAAACAGCAAACCATCTGCAGTTCCTCAAAGCCAACAAAATGGAAGTGTGCTATATATCCAAATATTGTCATGGTGCCACTCCACTCTACTTTCTCCAGCACAGCAACATTACAGATGATGTAGTGGCGGTCAAGAAGGAGTTGATCAAGAGAGCTTCGCTTGTGTGCCCGCTGAACCACAGCAACTTTGATGTAGTGTGGAGAACAATCACAGCTCCAGCATACACTGACCAAAGGAATACGGCCATTCATGCGAAGACGACCAAAGCCCTAGTAGTGATGGCACAGCCGTCCTCTTATGACAAAGTGGAAAATGCCTTGAAAGAAATTAAGCCATGCAAGGATGCCATAAACTACCCAGCGACCTACGACATGAAGCTTGAGTTTGTCCCACCATCGAAATACGAGCATCTCAATCATCTACACTTTGCGGTGGAAATCCAAAATGATTTTCTAACACAAGTGGCAGTGGTCAAGGTAGAGGGAGTGGAATCCACCTTCGACTTCTTTGAATTTGTTCCAGGCATCAAAGTGAAGGATGAAAATGGATCTATCATCCCCAACACATTGAGTCTGGGGCAGATTCTGGTATCTTCAGACAACCTGTTTGAACAGGAGGGAGCGATGTATCCAACCCCCTTCACTAAGATTCAGCGAGGACCATGCGGCAAACAGTGGACTTTTCAGTTAAGTGGTGACCAAAAAGAGCTCACAAAGAAGGCAGTGTCAGGCCCGCTACCGATGGCCATCAGAAACCTTCTTGGCAAGGCAGCGGTTCCTAGATTGTCGTACTCAATTGAGTCGAGTAAATATTGGGATGCGGGTCCAGCACCTCCGAAGGCAGCAGGGATCCAAGAGGGGCAGGCGGAAGTGATTGAGGATGCAGGGTCAGTTCATCAATTATTACACCAAATGTCTCAGCAACTGATTGAAAACAATAAATTGATTCAGGAGATTCAGCGTCAACGCAAGGAGGAACAGTTCAAAGCTGAGAAGGAAAAAGAACAGCTATCAAAAACGCTTGACATGGTAGTTAGAGCCCTCGACAAAGTCCCAACCTCACTAGACGCTTTGTCAATGGATTCGGAGATGAAATTGGCAACTTCGGAAACTCAACTAGCAGTTGCGAAAATGCAGGCGGAAACGAAGCAACACTTGCATCGATATGGAGGGAGCATAGACCATCTGATGCGGTCGTCAGGAGAAGTCAAAACGAGAGTGAATAAACTGCTCAAGAAGTTTGAGGACCTAGAGGCGCAAGATAACACCAATGAGACGGTAACATCAGCTATTTTAACAACAGTGAATGCGATTCAGGCTCGACTAGTGGATATCAGTACTGAGGTCAAGCAACTAAAAACTGAGGCAGTCCAATCCAAGTGGCAAACAGACCTCCTACTCAAGCTGGAGAGCTTCACAAAGACGTCAGAAGCAGATGCATTGCTGGACAGCGATAAATTGGAAACATTAGCCGACAGTATCGTTGACCACATGGTGAACGTAGTCAGTGAGAATGAAGACCAGGTGGAGTTCAAGATAATCCTCAAAAAACTCACAGAGCTTCAGACGAGGTACCGTCAGATCTCCTACCGTATAAGAGCAGGAGTAGCTGAAATCAGAAAAATGAAAGATGAGCTTATACAATCAGGCAAGGAGACAGTAGCAAAGGAAACCGGCAACACGCTGAAGATAGTCTCCTCTCTTGATAAGTATACTTCAGCAATTCGAGCAGCAGGAGCATTGACGGCATCACACTTGGTGGAAGCGGGAGCCCCAATACAGCATATTGCAGAGCTGTACATCGATGTCAGTGGAAAGATGGATAAAGTACTCTCTAAGCACCCTCAACATGTGAGGCGGTTCAGTGATCCCAGTGGATATAGAGAGGTCGAACTGGAGGTGGTATGGGATGGACCCCAAGCCCAGTCTCTCTCAAACGAAGCGTCGACGCAATCAACCAAGAACGAATCCAAAGTACTTCCAAAAGTGAAAGGGGTGAATGACACACCCTCTCGAGCTTCAGTTCAAGTCGAACCAGCAGTGGACATGGGAACGCCAGAGCCAACTGAAGCAGCTTCAGCACTGACACCTCACTCTTTGCAATCAGCTAACTTTGCAATAAACGAGGAGCAAATGCGGCAGGGCATTGATGGGAAGGATCAGGAGGGAGCGGAAACAGATGGGAAGATGGAGGCGGCAGCTCATGGGAAATCCCTGGTGACAATAGAGGAGGAACAAGTGTCCGAGAGCAAAGCAACAACGCCAAGTCAGCCGGTCAAAGATCATGGAATCAAACCAATCACCCTCAATGAGCAATTTGCAATGGATGAGGATGTTGATTCCCACACAACTGCTGAAGACCAACGAAAGAGTACAGACAACGAGGTGCAGGGAGTTGGATGGAGGATCCAGCGCACCGGAAGCCCTGAGCGAGAGGAAGTCAAAGAGGAGGAAGAGTTCAAGTTGGATAGTGGCTCAGAGTCGGATCAGGAAATGGGACAAGAACCAGCAGCAGAGGCCCCTCAACCGACGACAAACAAGTCAGCTTCACCAAAGGAAATGAAAAATCCTCATGAAATTGAGGTCCCATATAAAACACCACCGGATGCCCCATTGGATCCTAATAGTGACCAAGTAAAACTTGGAATGCTTCAAGTGCAAGGAATGAAACGATCAGCAAGGAGACTCAATGCAAAGAAATCAGTGACAATTATCTCCTAAACCAATGCACAATCAACATCAGTTCAGATAAAATCAATGACCAGTAACAATTAACTCAAAGCAAAAGCAACAAAATGTGCGGACCAACTCAACCAATGAAGGCAACGAGCCCAGCGATTCGAACAATTCAGAAATATTTTGCACCAACAAAACCTAAACAACAACGTAATGCACTTACTCAGCAAATCCTTCAAGAGGGACTAGGGATACCATTGGAAAATGAAACCATAGAGGCGACGGGGGATAAACTGGAGGACAAACCTCCTAATATAATGCGGGTGGCCCTCCAAAACATAAATGGCATCAGCCTCAAAGAAAACCTCACAGTGATGCCAGAGGTAGCAGCGATGGGGGCCCTTCAATTGGACGTGGCAGCATTTACTGAAACCAATATACATTGGACATCATCCAATCGACAGAAAATGCAATCCCAATTGAACTATCACTTGGGATCAACGAGGATGACAGTCTCATCATCCCTAGCATCTCATGATATCAGCTATCTCCCAGGGGGAACAATGCTTGCAGCTGTAGGCAAGCACACGGGAAGAGTACATCGGATGGGCCATGACTCATGGGGGAGATTCTCGTGGATGACGATGAGAGGCCAGAGGGATGAAGGGATCTTCCTCATATCAGCCTATCGAGTTCCTCAAACCAAGGGCACGGAAGCTGGTCCAACAACAGCTTACATGCAGCAACTCCGGGAAATGATTGGAGAGGGAGACACATCAATGGAACCAAGGCAACGGCTGCTCAACAACCTGCAGGAGCTCATCACAGCCAAGAGACTTGAGGGATACCGGCCAATCCTGATGATGGATGCCAATGATGACTGGGAGTCCAAGTCAGGGGTTGCTTTTGCTAAGTTTCTAGAGAATGCTCAGTTGGTAGATGCATTCTACTCCAAAATAGGAAAGGATGGCCTTCGTCCAACGTATGCCCGAGGATCGAGACGGATAGACTACATACTGGTAGATGAAGCAATCCTCCCAGCCATATCGAAGATTGGCACCCTTGGACTGCATGAGGAAATCATCTCGGACCATGTCATGCTATACATGGACCTGGATGAGAAAGAGCTATTTCAGGGCCTGATAAATCGCCCAGTGATGAATCCGTCACGTGAGTTCATTCTTGAACAAGCTGACAAATGTGAAAACTTCACCAAAGCTTTCCGTGAGCTTGCTCAAGAGAAACAATTTCAAGCTAAAGTCCAAGACCTCGCTACAGCCATGGAGAAGGAGGGTCCAACAGATGCACTGATTAAAAGATATAACACCCTTGATAAAGAGATTCAAGAGTGCATTCTGGCAGTGGCGAAGAAGGTTGTTAAAAAGAAATTTGGTTATCAGCGTTCTCCTATTCTAACAGAACATGGTCAACGCCTTCGCTTCTGGAAGGCAGTCAAGTCATCCCGCTACCGTCACACTCAACTGGCGGATAAAATGAAGGAGCTGGCTTCAAAATTGGATATAGCAGAAGAAGAATATGCGCTGCTGTCACGGAAACAAGCAAAGCTTAAGGTGAAGGAGGCTCGCCAACGGCTCTGGGAGGCGCAGAAGGAGGCCGTAGCAAACAGAGTGAAGTGGCTGGAGCAAAATGCACAGGATATTGCTCGAGCAGCTGGGGAACCAGATTGGAAGAAAAAAATGGAGAAGATGGCGGAAATGGCAGAAAAACGGGCCATTCACAGGAAGATATCTGCAGCGATGAAGGGCTCACATGGAGGCATTGATAGAATTGAAGTTCCAATGCAGGAGTGGTTCTACTCTAAATCGACACGAGAAATCTATCAATACAGCAGTGGAGTGTTTGAATGTCACTCTGCATTCTCACCTCAGCCATCGATTATTCCCACTTATCCAACAAAATTCTATCGTCATCATCATCTGAAAGTACTTCCGGATGACGCAAGCCCAGCTGAAGTAGAGGAAGATGGAGAAATGCTCACACTGATTAGTGTCAGTATTCCCACGCAAATCTGGCGGGAAGTCACAGACCCCAGTGAGATTGAGAACCTGCTGCAAGAACGCAACAAACGTCATCTACAGCAGGCAAGTGTCGAGGAGGGGAGATCACATGATCCACTGATGCAACACATCAAGTCGAATCATGGGACAGGAGACTTATATGAAGACCTCCTCAACGGAACAATCACGATGGACGAGTGCACAGATGAAACAATTAGGGCCTGGATATTGGCAGTGGCCAGAACTGACAAGGAAAAGGCGCTCCCTCGAATCATGGGGATGATCTCAAGGGAAGATTTTCAAGCAGCTTTTCATAAAGTGGCGGAGCGGACGTCCTCCTCTCCATCAGGACTTCACTATACAATTTGGAAGTGTCTAGCGAGAGAAGATGACTTTGCGGAGTGGCTCAGTGTAATGATGAGTCTCCCCTTTTTGTATGGATTCATCAATGAACGATGGCTAACATCAATAGATGTGATGCTAGAGAAGAAGCCTGGTGTCCGAAAAATCCATCTCCTCAGAATCATTGGCCTGTTAGAAGCTGACTTCAACACGGCTCTGAAGATACTATTCTCCCAAAGGCTAATGAAGAATGCTGAAAAAGCAGGTCTCCATCCAGAACAGTGGGGAGGTCGTTCAGGTCGCACATCTGTAGATGCAGCTTTTCGAAAAATGATGACTTTCGAGTATGGCAGGTATATGAAGGTGACTATAGCTCTATTCGCCAATGATCAGACTGCATGCTTTGACCGCATGCACCCATCAATCTCCAATGTAGTCTCCGGCAAGTTTGGAATGGATATCAAGGTTCTACGGGCCAGGAGCAGAGTCATTCATGGGTTGAAGCGCCATGTCAAGACAAGCCTGGGGGTATCCCTCACGAACTACAAGCAGCATCCAACAGAAGCACTGCTGCAAGGAGAATACCAGGGCAAAGGAGATGTGGCGTCTCTGTGGGTATTGTTAAGCAGCACGATCCTGGCTGCCCATTCCATCCTGTATCCAGGCATCACGCTCGCCTCAGTTAGTGGAGATCTCACAATATCAAAAAACAACGATGCCTACGTGGATGACACTGACACGTGGGCGATGGATAGTGAGTGGGGGTTGCTAGCCAGTGAAAATGCAGTGGCTAAACTGAACAGTGGCGCACAACACCTTGTCAATTGCAATGATGTCGTGGGGCAGGCGACGGCGTTTCACAAGTGTGCATTTCAGGTCCTCGGCTTCCAACAGAAACGAGGGCGCCTTGAGATTGATCGGACGTCTCGGTTTGATTTTAGTCTGCAGGATGTGAAAGGAGCATCATCTCCAATTCGGCAGCTTCTACCCCAAGACCCAAATAAAGGGCTTGGGTATTTCCTAACAGCAGATGGCAATCAGGCTCAAGAGTTCACCCAACGACGAGCCACAATAGCAGCGGCGTGCAGGGCGGCAGCAACAATCCACTTGGATCAAAAGGCATCTAAAGTTATGCTGCAGCTCCACTTGATCCCCCAAACTTGGTACGGGTTCCAATTGTCACAATTCACACCCAAGGAATGCAAGGAGCTTGACGTAATGGTGCACAACACCTTCCTTCCACGGCTAGGTATTCACCGCAAGATGAAGAGAGCGATAGTATGTGGTCCAACTGAACTAGGAGGATTAGATCTGCCAATGATGGAGGCACTTCAAGCACAGGCAAATCTGACTTACATCATACGCACTCTTCGGCATGATCAAATCCCAGCATCAGACATGCTAGTAGTGCTTCAAAGCGCACAACTCGTGTCAGGGTTCACTTCCTCAGTGTGGGACAATGTGGAACTGCCATGCCCGCAACTAGAAAATGGATGGGTTCGCCATATCAGAACAACACTCAAAACAGTTGGGGGTCGACTGTGGGTAGAGCGCCTATGGCTACCACCCCCTCAACGGGAAGGAGATCAGTCAATTATGCAACTGTTTGCGTCAATTCCCTCCATCAAATCAAAGCATTTAATTCAGGCAAATGATGTGAGGATGTGGCTTCGAATAATTACACTGGCAGACATTGCCTCCATCAGTGGGGATTATATCCCAATCACACGCCTTTGGGGTCAATGGCGGGCAACTTCCTCCCTTCAATGGCCCAATATGGTTGAACCACCAAAGGAGGCATGGGCAACCTTTCGCCGGTGCCTCCGCCTGACGTGCTGCACCACAGCACAACCGTGGACACAGATAATGCATTATCCTTTGGACACACCGTTGGGCTCATGGCTTCCAGGTACAAGGCACCAAGAGTATCACAGTTATATCACCCCAACATCAATCCTTATTAGGGAACCTGATGGTCTCGTGTGCTTTCAACAAAAGGGAGTCCATGGATTTTACAACCGCACAGGGGTGACGGGAGAGCTCACACCAGAATGCTACCCGATAGAAGTATGCCATGTGGAGGAGAAAATTTGGACAAATAAACGCTTTCATCAAAAGCAACGCCCGACCAAAAGAAGGCAGTTCAAGATAGTGGAAAATCGGATCAGATGGAATCGCCACCATAAAACAGTGATGGTAGTGAGTGACTCCTCAGTGAGGGTCAAATCTCAACGATCGTCAGTGGGCTGGATCATAGAGGGTCAACCCCCCGAGAAACCCCATGAAGCACGAATAGCTCGGAAAGCATTAGATTACTCAACAGCGAAGCACTCGTTTCGAGGAGAACTCGAAGGAATGCATTTGGCCCTTCAGGATGCCATCGATCAACTACCACCCTTTCCCAAGCATATAGATCAATACTGTGACAGTGAGAGTGGGATAAAGAAACTAAATGCGCCCATCTATCACCCAGCCACGTATCTATCCTCGGACATGGATGTGGTCATGGCGATTCACCATCTAGTCGAGAAGACTCAACATGTAGTAACCTTTACCCATGTTAAAGGCCATATGGATTCTGCTGCAAAAAATAAACAAAAGAGGAAGCTCACCCACCAAGAAATAGTGAACGTGGGCTGTGATTCGCATGCAGAGCAATGCTTAGACTGTGATGAGAGTGTCGAGTCATTTCATCCCCTTGAGGGGTCCAAAGCCATGCTTCAGATAGAGGAGGAATGGGTCACCTCAAACTTCAAACGTGCAATCAAAGAGGCCTTCACCAAAGAGCCTCTTCAACGATATATTCAAGAACGCCATCAACTCTCGCCCGAAGTGATGGAATCCATTGACTGGGCATTACTAGGAAGTGTCAAGGCCGCCCTTAAAGACCACCAGTCGATACGGGTCAGTAAGACCTTGTTCAAGTGGCTTCCAGTTGGCCACAACCACAGGCACTATGGGACGTCTATTAGCAAATGTCCCAGCTGTGGTGCAAGTGATGAAACCTTTGCTCATCTCCTTCAATGCCAGTCCCCTGCAATGGCGGCAGCACGCCAAGATAGCTTCAATGCCATCCGGCAAGAAGGAGTAAAACGGAAGATACCGCAACGATTTCTCACGCTGTTCCTCCAATGCCTGTCTGATGAAGATCTAGACAAGTCATGGTCGGACAAATCTGAGTGGGAAACCACCATCCTCCAGGCGCAGCTTAGAATCGGCAGAGACCTTTTTCGATTAGGTTTCTTGAGCATCGCATGGAGGCGCCACCTTGAGTCCACTGATGAGGCACGATCTGACACCATCATGCGATGGCTGCAGCATCAGATATGGACTCAATATCAAAAAACACAATGGGATGTCAGAAACCATGCACTGCATAGGGGATCAAATGTGGTGCGAGACACAGAAAAGAGGGAAATTATTAAAGATCTTATATGGGTTCGGGAGCACCGGCGGGAGGTGCTCAACTATCGGCACTATCGGTTCGTGGAGCACGATGATGCCTATTTTCAATCAATGTCACTGGCGGCGTTAAGGGAGCTTCAAAAATTCGTAGTGGTGGCTAGGGAAGCGTATATTACGGAATGCTCTCAATTAGCAAAAGGACAGTGGACAATTGATAAATTCTTTCAGCCTTCTCCTGCAGGAGATGCTGAGCCTAGTGCCTAGAGCACATATACGTACAGTTACTTTTCATATTTATGAGTCGGTCCGCCGGCGAGTGCAATTTAGGAAGGGTGTCACAACCCGTCTTCCATAGGGATCAACTAAATGT
>JALLOT010003549.1:0-18893 GCA_036939595.1 Thalassiosira livingstoniorum | reverse complement strand
TACCAGCAGTTGTTCGAAAAGTAGACAAAGGCAGACTGACAGATAGGTGATGTCAAAAATTGACTTAGTGCCATCCTCCTGCCTTTGTCTACTTTTCGAACAACTGCTGGTACCTATTAATTCCTATATTGATAATAATAGTAGAATGAAGTTTCAATTAATCAGGAACATCTCACTCAAAGTCACACTAAAAACAGACTAATTTGAATTAGGAGTTTTTTTTTAAGTAGTGGCAATTAAAAAATATTTTACTGTAATTCACAGTAGATAAGAATCCACAAGTGTCCAATCCCTGTTGGTCACTAATTGTTCGCCAAATAATAAAGTGTCTTATTCACCATGTAAAGCTAGCAGTATTTACAACTGGTGATGTTGAGCAATTTATATCCACTGAGAAAAAATATTAAAGTGTCTTATTTGCCGTGGAAGCTTATATACTTTGCTTTACAGTAAAGTATGCTGACAATTTTTTGGCAAAAAAGAAAAAAATTAACAAAGTAGATAATATAAACTATCTTCTATTTTAAAATTCCATTCTCATAAAATTTTGTAAAATTTTGTAAAATTTTGTGAAAATTTTGCACAAAAAATACAAAAAATAAGGGATTTCATGATATTTTGTGAAATTTTGTAAAATGTAACTAAATTTCATGCAAAAATTGAAGAAAAATAAAAAACTACATTATTAAAAAAAAATTCTTTTTTTGATCAAAATCTTATTTTTATCACACATTTGTTGTGATTTTTGTTTTTTTTTCATCATTTTTAGCAAAAATATTCCAATTTAGAATCATTTTCTAATCATTTTTGTTATTGTAAGTTGTGTAACTTCATCAAGAAAATATTTTATTCATTTCTTTCACAAAGTTTTTTTGATCTTGTTTTTTTTTCTTGTTTTTGTGAATTTTCATATTTTTTTGAAATTCTGCACTATTTTCCACAAAAAATTACAAAATTCAATAAATTTTGTATTTTTCATGGATTTTTGTAATTTTCTGTTACCATTTTTTGACTGATAAAAATTTGTTAACTGATTAATGTGATTTCTTCTATTAAATGATTTTGTACATTACTCTGGGATGTTCCAGTAAGATAGATGTTAGGAGTACTAGGTACAATGTAAAAAAGTTTAAGTACTCTGCTCACCTGCCTCCATCAAGCCTACCCTACACATTTTCCAAAGGTACCAGTAGTTGTGCTAAAGATTATCAATTGCTTTGCCACTCTACCAGCAAGTTGGATTTCTTCACCTAGATACACAGAATGACTTTTTCCTCTCACTCTAAACTCTCTTGTCTCACAAAGGTTTTAAAAATGGTTGGGTAGCTTTTAAGTTATGAGATGTTATTGTTGCAAAATTGACAAGGCTCAGTCATTGTTTTAAAGATAGTCAATTCATAGAAAGTATTGATTCCTAAGTTGAAATAATGATTTTTAAGCAAGATCATTGATTTGCAACAAACCACAGATATGTCCATGTCAAACAACTGGACATGATATGTTTTTTTTCTGATGTTGCAATTTTGTACTCATGAGCAATCTGTGAACCCTTCAAACAACTTCAAAATAATGACTACCTACCTTTTTTATTTCACGTAGTAATAATACATTCTACCATACAGAAATGACTACAATTAGGGTTCACTTTCTGATTGACTATCTTTCACACAACTACTGATAGGATATGATTTCAACAAGTACTGGGGAGGGTACAAGAAAGTACCCTTATTTACTCCTATTTCTACGAAACTGAAGTATGATAAGTCTTTTTATGATTAGGGTATGCTCAACAGCAAATTAAGATCCCAAGAGTCAAGAAATATTTTTTTCTGATTTGCTTGTTATTTTGCATTTTACTAGTAGAACAGCCTCTCTTGAACGCCCCCACCAACTATATGTCTTTAGATGAAAATGAGACAGAAAAGAAAAAATTGAACTTTTCCTAGTTATCTATAAATGGTATTGTGTATAGGTAGTTATGGAGTCTTCCCTAATGTTTCTTCTCTGGCTGTCTCATTTGGTGATATTCATGCATAATTGAGCAGTGTAATTTATGAAATTAAATAGCAATTTTACATGGCAAAATTTAGTTCTAAATTTCATTGCCTCATAATAACATGGAAAACATGGCACATTGTAGGTGGATAATATGTACAAGTAGGAGTATTGAAAATACTACTAATAATTGCTCCTAATACCACTAAGAAAGTAAGTACATAGCTATGTAAGTATGTACAGGTATAGGTAGCTAGCTAGCTATGTCAAAAATTGTAAGTGCTCATCACTAACTAATGAACAAACATAAATACTAAATCTGGATGAATGTGTGGCAATCATAATAACCAGGAAATTTTCTGCTATTGTACCTGGTACAACAATAAATCCATACTTTATTATTTTTTAGAGAGCATAGGATTTTTATTACAAAGTTGTTAATTGTCTACGTAAAAAAATAAAAATATTCAGTTTTAGAAGTAAGCAGTTTTTTAATTACAATTACACACTTTGGATTTGGACTACTACCTCCTGTGTAAGGATCTTATTCCAAAGAATAAAAAAATCAAATAAACTAAGTACACACATTGTTTTATTTTGGTCAGATTCCGAATATTATTTTGGTACACAAAGCTCATGTGCACTTCTTCTTATTCCATTAGGAGAAGCAGCAAATTCATCAGTATCTAGAAATGATTTGTTTACTTAATAGTTAGATTCTTGTACCAAAAGTTTGTTATTAATTCACTTTCATTTTTTGTTTGGACTGTGTAAATTTTTCTACATGTGTTGATTATGAGTTGAACAATGAGCCAATTCTTGATTCTCAATAGAAACATGACAAATTAATTTAGAGTATTTTGCCTTGCATCACAGTACATATTGTACATGAGTCTGCTTGCCTTGTTTTTTGGCCGCTGACACTTCTTTCATAAATAATTTAGATCAAGGCTAAATTGTCTAAAACTTTAAATTTTATATATATGTGCTCTTTATGATACAACAAATTGTAATGAATAAAGACAAGTTGATTGAATAAAGAAATAAACAAAAAGTTTCTGACAAATTGGCAACAATCTAAAAATGTCTAGCCACTGATATTGATAACTGACCTAATACTTTTAGTTATTTTGAAATAATTAATGGATCTATACTTGTTATGAATCTTTTTTGAAAGATAAAAAAATGAAGAAAATCATTAAGGTTTTTACATTAGCAAGCTGTTTGATCACAAAACTCTGTGGCAAGAAACTGCACTTGGATCTTGAAGACAATTCATTATGAAAAATGGTAACTAAATGGTTTTGTACATTGTTGGGTTTGTAAATTTTCAATATACCTAATATTGTCCTTGTGGGAAATTTTCAGAATTCTGGTAAAAAATCCAACAAATAGACATGAAACTTAGGCGTGAAATTAAATTCACAGATGTAGGTACTTGAAAAATTCAAGAGTAAAATTCATATTTCATGACAAGCATTTGATATTGAATTTGTATTACATTTATCTACTTCCATCAGTACCTAATTTTGGTATTGTACCAGTAAGTGATAACCAACTGAAACAGGCAAGATGGCTGCACTTGTCAACAAAGTTGACAATGCCACTGCCATCACAGCATTTTTCAACAACATTTCCATGGACTTAAGTAGATAACTAGAACTAATAGCATAAACAGTTTGTATAATTTTACTCCATGAAACATCTAAAACTTTATTGCTCCTAATAACTATTTCTAATGGCATCAGTTCAATGTGCCAGCAATTCATGTTTTGGATTGCTTGCAGCAAACCAATTGAGTCATAAGACCACCCCATTCAAATGCCACATAATCTACTTACTCCAGGCTTTTAACATTGCCACAGCAATCAAATGAGCCTCTGGCATGGATTATTCAACCGCCATTGATAGCAGCTGCAATTGCATGTCTGCCGTGCCATTCCAACTCATTGACAAGGAAATGGGTTGTGCTCACTCAATGACAAGAAGAGTGAGCCACGTCTGTGGACTATTCCATCACCATGGTGTCAGCTAGCTAATGCTTAAGCCATGGTAATTGATTGTGCTGCTTGAACACTGATCAATCTTTTATCATTATTGGCATGGCAGTTGATGGAAACTGACAACAACATGATAAAAAACATAAAAAGCAATACATTAGCTTTGCTGTATTTTGCACTACTCTCTCCAGCTGTTTTTATTTTTTTTGTAGAAATAAAAAAAATTACTGAGAAAAAGTTGATTTCCTAGGTACCATAGACATACTGTTAAAAATACATACTTAAATTAATACAATATTTAAACATGTATTACATACTTCAAGCATATCAGGTATTCTACTATCTAATTGAGAATTAGTATGAATTCATTTTTTTCAATAATCATAGCTAGGAAAGTTACTATTTGTTGCCATGTACCGTTCAAAACATTTGGTGAGTACTGTCCACCTTGTGCAACAGTGCGTGAAATCACTAACTACTACCATGACTAATACAAATACTACTGTTTCATTACTACAGTCACATATTCCAGATAATGGCTACACATGGTGAGAGAATGGATGAAGAAAAATATTGTAGAATTACATAGCCCAATGCTTTAACTACCTAAGTTACCTTTATTTGTCAAAAAATATTTGGCAATGAGAGAAGATGGAGTTGCTACACCTATTGTTTTATCACCAAGCCACACACAACATAATACCACCATTTTAGCACAAAAAATTACTGACAATGGTACAAATTCAAAAATTCATTTAAAGCTAAAGAAAAGGTAAGCATTTTGATAACCATCAAATCCACTGCCCATCTGACCTCCTGCACCATTGTCAAGAAAATTTTCTGCAGTTTTATAAACACCAAGAGTTTATTTGTAGTTTGGGGTTCCCAATGCTATACTGCCTCCACAATTCCTTTCTACATCAAGACTGCCATCCCAAAGGCAGACAAAGAAAGCCTAGAATTCTTCAATTGTATCTGTGTTGCCAATGCCAGTACCAAAGCCATCATCTGTATCCAAAGGGGGCATCATATCACAAGAACTGATTAAGTCTGCTTTCAAAGTGGTATCATTAATGCCAATGTTTTGTGGGAAATGGGGGGTGGTATGTGATTGAGCAGTACTAATCTGCAGCCACTACCAACCACTAATCTGAAAGGATACACAAAAGATTTCTCAAGCAATAACAAAATGCTGGGGGTACATCTACCTAAACTACAAATATTCAATCCCAATGGGTGTGTGTGCTGTGCAGTATGGATTTTGCAAAGTTGATGAAAGGGGCAATCAAAGCAAAAGGAATGTTGGTGCAATCTGTACCATGATCCATACAAGTGCTTCCCCAGTCCACTGCAGAAATTGAAATGGATACAAAATAAAAATACTCTGAACACCCCGTCCCACAATCAACACAATCCACCAACTGTATTTACAAGGACATTGAAGCAAGTGCCTCCATATTTAGTTCATTGGTTGGTGTTGTTGCAGGTGGAACATCATCATCTACAAACAACAACAAGAAGAGTTACGTTGCTGAAGAAGTAAGTTCAAAGATAACAGCAAGGTCATCAGAGCTGTTACACAATGAAAATTTTGTCTGCTCATGGGAGGGGTATCAACTATTTGTGTTGTCAGACTGGAATGGTGATTTGGGTCCTTATTCAGGAGAAGTCATAGTAGAATCCATAGACAACAGAATTGCAGCATGATGCGTAGGATTGAAAAATTGGTATGGTGTGGTTGTCAATGGCACTGAAGGTGACACAGCAACAACAAGTGAAATTAATTCCATTCATTTTAGGTGCCAGTATGCCATGGACATGTTGTTGACAGCACAAAGTGATACGGTAAAGACAACATGACCAACTTGGATGACTTGTTGCAATTTTTCATAAAACAGTTCTCTAATGTAGGATTAGATTATGTTGTTAGTTCTGATACAGTTAGCAACTGGAATTTAGTCCTGAAAAATCACAACAATCTTTTCCATTGTGTACTAATTCAAATGTAGCTTTTGAAAAACACAAACTCCCCAAATCCACCTTTTTGTAGAACACCCTTCTGCTAAAAATTCTTTCATTAGGCATGCAGATGAATTGGTAAGTAAGTGAAACCAGAACAAAGGTTTGTCAGCATTTGAATATGTAAATAATGTTCTTGGTCCAAACTTTCTCAAAGAGCACACAAGGAAATTCATGCCTCTTCTCCACTTTCACATGGAGACTTTTAGGAGACATGAATTTCCTGCCACAGACAAAAAAGAAGAAACAACAAGAACACCAAGATGATGACTCAGACAACAAAAATTCTGTACCTCAAGAAGAGTATATTAGGCAATGAACCATTATTAAGTAAAGGAATATTCTTGGCTACAAATATTGTTTCAGAAACAAAGCACTATTATATTGATCACCATGAAGATTCTGCTACTATTGCATGCAGATATGAATTCATTTGCTGATTTCTTTTTCAATTTGAGCCACTTTCATTCTGTTGGATCCAGATTCCAAAAGTAGATGCAGAGATCATGAAGAAAAAATAAAGTTCCAGGCAATGCTGGTATACCATACACAAGCAGTTCTGGTGAAGAAATATATGAGTTTCATATGGATGATCTATTTCTTTTTCAACATATTTAAACTCCACAACCAAATATGGTAGAAATAGGAGTGTACTATTATCTCAGCTTTCACAATTTTTTCCAACCTTATTATCCATAAGATACCGAGAGAAGATGCTGCTTATGAATATATTGATGATACAAACAAGGCTTTAGTGTAAGTTCATGCACTGGGATACACTTTCAATCAACATGGAAAACTTTTTGAAGCAATGAAAAGTAATGACCTAAATTTTGGTAACAGTGTGCACATATCTGTATTGATAATAGATCAAGATGAAGCAATTTTAAAACAGTATTTGCTAAGACTCATGAAATGGATGTGCCCAGGTGGGAAGAGGTGATTTCAACCCAAAGATGAGGTGTTGGACATTATGGTGCCATTAGTAGAAAAATTGAGTTTATAATAAAATAGACACAAAATGATATTGCTCTGGTGAACGGTTTCAGAAAGAACAATAGACCCAATTGCATAGACAAAGAAGCAGTAATCAAAATCAATGGGGGTTCTATCAAAAAGCCAATTGACAATGGAAGGTCACAGTTCACCATTGAACAAAAGATTTGAATATGGTGCAAGTGCTGAAGGACATTGGACTTATGACCACATGATATTGCATATTGAGGACACAATTGATGTGTTAGATGCACTCTTTTCAGAAAAAGATGATCAGATCACAAATAAATCACACAAAATATTTTAACTAAACACAATTGAACCACATTCCCTGGTAAGGCAATTTGAATATGTCTATCTATTCAATAATTTTTGTGGACATGACAGAAAAAATGATGGTCTTGACATTCATGGATTATGAAAAGGGCCCAACCTCCAAAGGATGCAAATGAGAAATGCAGAAATCAAAGAAATTTTTTGCAATGATTATGATCATCCAATGAAAATGAATTTAGTAATGACACGAAAAATGTTTTTTGGTGACAAAAATAATTTTGGAAATACTGAGAGGTCCATTTTGGTGGTCTGATGAAGATTACCAGAAATAGAAATTTGATGTAATGGGTGGTTTAACAGAAGTCAAAAGTTAAAAGCAGAGTTGCAACAAGATCTGTAATTGAAAGCAATAAATTCTGAGATAACATTTGAAGAGCTGGAAAAAGAGCAAAACAAAATGGAATTAATATAAGAAAAAAGTTCCAAAAGTTGTGAAAAAGGGTGGTACAGATAGACAAAGCGTTCACTACAGATTTTATGGGAGAAAGGTTTCATAGATCCTGAATGATTTTCTGAATATACAGTTCACAGAAAAAATATGGGAATATCATGAAATAAATAAGTTTAAATTTTCTCATTCAATAATGTTCTTATTTTGTTAATGAGAAGACACTACTGTAGTAAATGAGTGAGTAGTTGGGATCCACCATTGACCATAGAGGGAATTAAATATTTTGGGGCAAAGGTAAAAATGTTGTACTATAAGTAGCCACTTGAACAGAAGAAAGCAAAAAAATATTATTAACAACTTGTAAGTGAATGTTTGGGGGGTCATTTTCTTCCTACTGAACAATCAAGGTCACTTTTAGAAGATCAAGAGCTTATTTTGTATCATATTGCATTCTTGAAAACAATGATGACACAATCCCTCAATTTGGATGTTGATAATATGCAAAATAAAATCACACACAGGAATGCTTGATGTGTTTCATGGATACATTTCTAAGATTGTAAGAATAAGTAATGATAGCTACAAAAACATTCAATAGAATAAATATTTATTATCATAAAAATAAGTCTCAGTATCTCCAGTTTCAGTAACAAAGGGAAATAGTATGTTGTAAAACTATTTACCATGTTTTTGACAAGTAAAAATAGTAAATCATGTTTTCTAAATGTTAAAACATAGTTTCTTTTAAACTCTTGGCACCTATATCAGGTGTCTACAAGACCCTGAAGTAAGAAGAAAAATATAAAAAATATTCTGTATCTTAAAAAATAATATTTGTTTTTTTTTGCATCTGGCTATTGTATGGCATGCATAGACTTTTTTGTAAACACCAATGTAATTTTTTTTGTATTTGAGTGAAACATACAATATAGCATGGTAATAAGCACAACAAGCAATTATTTTAATCCCCACCATACACACTACAGCTAGATGCTACAGAGCAAGCTATTTTTTTTTCAAAATTTAGACTCCAAGATTGTTGCTCTTGTGCCCTTCCTACCAGCTCCTTATTAAAGTATTTTAATATGCCTTTTACGTTTCTAAAGAGTATTGAGCCTTTCACTAAGTGTAATAAAAATAAGATTGATATGTCATCAGATTTAAAAAATATTTGCTAAATAATGGCTGAAATGAGAGTTAAAGGATACTTAGAATTAACAATATCTTGGCCCTGAGCCTCTAGCTGTAGTATGGCTAAATAGATTAAGTGCTCCTATTTTTTGCTTGTATTCAATAACAAGTATCAAATATTTTTTGTTCCTATGATCAAGGGAATTTCTAACTCAGGGGTTTCTACTACAGAAAAAATATCATTTGTCGCTTAATAGATAATAGTACTTATTTTGCTAAGTTCTTGCTACTTAATAGTACTTAATAGTACTTAATAGTACTTAGTAATAGATCAAAATAACTAGTGTTTTCCATGCGTAAAAAGATTCTACCTAGTGCTACTACTAGTTAGAATCATTTTGTGCCAGCTGCCAGCTGCCACCATCATTGCCGACACCGCCACCATCACCGACCATGGCCGCCAACCGCCAGAGACAACTCCCCATCGTTACCCCATCACCCAATACCTTCCAAGAGCCTCCTAGGCCACCTCCCAGGCACGTACAAATTCTGCGCCAGTTACTTTTCGACCACGCTGTAGCAGAAGGCGAGAACTTCACCAAAATCGTTGATGCCCACCTCAAGCCTTTGGTCAAGGCCGTGAAAACTATAAAATCCAACTTCAGGGTGAGGCACCTACTACCCTGGCACAGAGACGAGCTATCTGAGCTCGTCTCATTCTACTTTGCATACGGGGGCAATGACCATTCGGCCATCGCCAACTTTACAGAGCTGTATCAACTTGAGGAGTGGTGAATCCAAAAAATCAACCAAAAAAGCCAATTTCCACAAAAAAAGTCAAATCCCATTCCTTTAAACAATCTCAAACCAGTCCTCCATCGAATTCTACGTCCCTTAGTGTCTTCAGAAGTTTTTTTGAGCGGGGGGGCCTTCACCATCAACATTGCCGTCGTATTGGACATCCAACACCAAAAAATTAAGGAATCGTCGATATCAATGTCAAATACATTTTTCAATCAAATTTGACACCATCACTTGCTTCTCCATCAAATTCTACATTGGTTTGAGTTTTTGTACCTTTTTTTTGGGCAAGGGGGTGCCCAATACGGACATTGCCATGAATCCAAGCATCCATTGCACCATAAAATCAGTAAATTGCCAATTTCACCATTTCAACTTCGTTTTCAATCTTCAAAACCGTCACCAATCAAATCAGCGTTAAATTCTACGCCAGATAGAGTATTGCTATTGTTTATTGGAGCAAGGGGGGGTCCAATATCAGCAATGCCGTAATTCAAAAATGGCAAAATCTAAAAAAAATTAAAAAAAGCCACCACACAAAAAGGGTCCTCTCTCATCCCAAGAGAGGTATTCCCTTTATAGGTGTCATGGTATTGATACTGAAAAAGAACTTAGTCGTGATGAAGAACAACCTGACCCAAGCAAGGGGGGAAGTAGGGGATATCCAGTCTGGCAACGTCGGATGTACTGTGACATGTACAACAAAGGGGAGGAGGTGCCGTCATCAATGGTACGTAGCATCCAGCGATGGAACACGCGCTTAGAGCCATTTGAAATGACTGGCAATAAACGGGAGCAAAGAATGACGGGTCAACATTGTTTTCTTCTAGCTTTATTCACCCTGATCTACCCACAAGCAACAAGGAATCAGTGTGCAGTGTTTGTTGCTTGCCATTCGAGCGATGGACTAGTTTGCACACCTCAAGAAATCACTAATGCCTTCAAAGATCTTCAAATGACAGTAAAAAAGGGCAGTACAACCGCATATGCTGCATTCACACCGGAGAATCTTTGGAGACACTATCTGTTTTGGAATAGACCGATGCCATGTGGTGTATTGAACGTGAAACGGTCAAAACTGCTGGATGTGGACGAGATG
This sequence comes from Thalassiosira livingstoniorum, assembly GCA_036939595.1. NCBI lineage: Eukaryota > Bacillariophyta > Thalassiosirophyceae > Thalassiosirales > Thalassiosiraceae > Thalassiosira > Thalassiosira livingstoniorum. The sequence goes on along the minus strand of JALLOT010003549.1, from coordinate 8,125 downwards.
GCTATCACATTGAGTGATGCCAACACCAAATTTGGGCATGCTGTGAGGGGGTTGAGATGGAGGAAGGCTGGGCATTATGGCAGGGGACGGGCAAAACTAACAATTATGATGGCGGTAGAACCGGGTGATCCAATGCTTGCTCCGAATGAAATTGGGTCGGTAGAGCGAACACGGATATTCTACAGGGTTTCTACTGATGTCGGCACAACAAATGAAAGTTACTCCGATTTTATAGAGCATGACGTCATCGGTAAGTTCAGAAACGACGAACCACAACGTATTATTATGCATGATAATCTGGCGGCACATCTCAGCGACGAAGTACACTCTGTTGCAGTTGAGAGTGGGCATTTTTTACTGAACAGACCTCCTTACCGACCAAACAAAGCACCTATTGAATGGGTGTTTGATGCCTTGGCTTGCCAAATTCGCTCGCGTTGGAATGTAATTCACAACCAATCGGATTTGGTCAAACAAATCCATAACATAATTAATTCTAGGTCAGGATTGACTGGTATTAATGAACTATTTCGTAAGTGTGGGTATTTATACGAATAAAAATGCATAAAATAATTGAATCATTGCAGTTTCAGAAGATATAAAAGGTTTTATTATAGAAATAAATATGCAATTGTCCCTAGTATTGAAAATAATGTCAAAAAAAGAATAAATACTATTTCTTTTCACCCCCACTGTCACTATCACTTTTTTCGCTGTCTGGAGTGCTAGTAAACCGTTTACATTTATTGTGACAAATTTTTGAGTAGTTGAGTGGCGGAGTTCCATCTTTTGTGAAGGCTTTGATCACAGTTTTGACTTTGTTTGGTTTTGACGATGAAATATCTTTCAGAATTTTGTCGTTTTTACGATGTACCTTCTTGTCGCTTGGGCTTTCATTTATTACAGCCATCACCACACGATCCGTGAATTCGTCCAGAGTCTGCTCTCGATTTTTTTGTTGAGTTTGCGGAGTTTGCAGTGGTGTATTGAAACGTGGTGAACGACGTAGCTGAGGCGTAGAAGCTACATTCCTTGGAGAACGCCGTGGAGTGAATGTTGCATGGAGACGGGATGGTCTGATGGCTGGAGTAATTGGAATCGGTGTTTTTGGCGTTGGTGCGAGGTTGTTTTCACCACTGCTCTTTTTATTCAGGCGGTTGTTGTAGAATCGTTGGCTGGCCTCAAGTTTCTGTAGTTCTTGGATGTGTCTGCCATCCGGGAGTCTATCTGTTGGAGCACCGAGCACTTCGGCGATGACATTTCTGCTATTGTCGTTGACGGTGGATTCGTTCAAGTGGGCTATTGCTGCTCCTTGAATTGCATTAGGCGTGCGTTCAATGCCGTTCATTCTCACGTCAGCATCTCCTAGCTGCAAGTTTTGTTAGTGTTAAGTATTAAAACAAAACAAAATTGAAATCAAAAACTTACATACAAATTGCTCTCAATCAAGTGATTGATAAGTGTCCCTGCATTGTGAATATCTGAAACCAACGGAACGTTCACCTCTCCTTTATTTTCCTTCCATTCTACAAATTCGCTCGCCACTGATTGTGCTTGGCTAGCTTTGAATGGACCGCAAGCACATTTTCATTCACAAATGACACAATCAGGAATCATGGCACCGGGCTTACCATCAGGATCTTGCCGCTGTTCGCCAATGCCTTTGCAATGTGGACAATTAATTCCAGACAACAGGAAACAAGCACAAAAGTATTCCTGAACGATTGAAGGCTTAGTTTTTTTTGGATGGCGCTTCCTCTCCTGTGCTCCCTTTGGTTTACTGTCGAATTCTGCCTGTTTTTTTGCATAATCTGCCTCCGCCACTTCAATTGCTGCCTGCAACTTTACTCCCGAATGCAACCGCTGTACGAATTTATGTTCACAGGCCGGGCATGGAAGTTCAGTGCATGTCTTAACAAAAAAAGTGTTCAAGGAGTCAGAATGAATTAAATTCAATAGAAACAATAATAAATATAAAAGTACTTACAGTGCTGCTCCGATATCTGAAATTATTTGGCGCATTGTTGGTACCAAACATAGTGTCAGGCTTGAATGTTAGCCTTTTCTTTTTCGTTCCACTTAGCTGCCTCGCCCTGGTGACTTCCTTCTCCTCATTTTCCTCCTTCCATCTCAAAAAAGTTTTCTCAAACAAATAACACACTCGTTTGGTGTATTTGTCTCCTTCTACTGCTTCGCTCACACGGTTATTGCATGGGTTGTCTTTCCCGCATATTTTGCAATCATCCTCTTCGTCACCAATTGGACAATTCTCTTTATGCAAAAGTAAACCAAGTTCCATTAATGGATATGCCACAACACCTGCTGAAGCATTCTTGAAATTGGGGCGTCTCACGATCTGACGCAATCGTTTGTACACGGCTTCCCCAGGTCGCAATCCGTCACCCGAGAGGGATGTTTGGGCGTTGCAATATTTGGAAACTTTTCTTGCAATTTTGAGTTTATCTGCTGTTGTCCAAGCCTCTCCATTGTATTTGCGAATTCGAATGAAGCATTCGCTAATGTGATGTATGAATGGATCCCTTCCACATGGTATGATGATTGACTGCGTTGGATTTATGTTTTCGACGGCATGATTGACGATTGGAGGATCTTTGCGCTTGGCGGGTTGGTTTTTGGGTGCAGAGTTTTCTAGTGGAGGACCGTTGTCATTGTTTTCTTCGCTGTCGTCAGAAATATTATCAGCGTCATATTTTGGACGTTCAGGCGATGCCACAGCTTGTCCCTCGTCGGCATCACTTGCATCGTTGCCACCCATGTACGACGGATGGCACGCCATACAAAAGCTTCTAGTAGCGGCGACGAAATCGGTTCCAAGACGCCTCCCCTCCAACTTCTCCCAATTTGCTTGGCAGAGTTCATGGGTATTTGCTTTCTCACACAAAAGCATTGCCTCAATTTCCCCAAACTGTATCGACATCCCATCCATGAGCAAATTCCTTTCGGCTTGGAGCTTATGGTCTTCGACGATGATGAAGACGGGCTATGTTGCAAACGAGGTTTTTTGGTGACTTTTGAAATTGTGAGAGGAGTGGTTGAGACTCCTCACTGTCTGATGACGACAGAGATGAGGTTGATTTCGCTTCAGGTTGTTTCTGGGATGGAAGATGGCCGGAGATCTGTGATATTGCTTCCATTTTCGAAGGAATTCGAATCGATGATGGTTTGGAGTTGGGAGTGGCAGGTTCATCCTCTGGTGGACGAAATGGCGAGTCTTCCTCCACTTTATTTTCGACTTTTTTAGAGTCATTGGAATCGTCGTCGTCGTCCATATTGTACTTTCGGACGGTTGTTGTTCGAGTCCTTGCCTCTCTCTGCGCTTTTTGATGGCTGGCGAGGATCTGGGCGTTGATGACACGCCTGCGAGCTGCGGCACGCTCGGCGCGGGCGTCTACTGCACCCTTCATCGTATGTGTGAAGGAGGAAGTGAATGTGACAAGTGGTAATTGCTGTGGAGGCGTCAGTCGAATGCCAAGGTGAGGGCGGCGGTGTCGGCAATGATGGCAACTATTGGCAGCTGGCACTGACTCACAATAACTAGTACTTACACTAGGTAGAATCTTTTTACACGTAGAAATCCCTTGTTATTTCGAACTATTACTAAGTACTACTAAGTACTATTAACTAGCGAGAATTTAGCGAAATAAGTATTATTATCTATTAAGCGACAAATGATATTTTTTCTGTAGTACACATATTTTTCAGTGTTCCACGATATTACTTTATCTTAATACTATGTTTTTAAAAGCATGGTTCAAACTTTGAACTCAATTACCATTTGCAATATGATACATTAACTATCTGCTAATTGTGTTAAGCATTATGGAATTTGGCAATGCTGCTGCAGCATGTCTTGTTTTGTACCCATGAGAAGTGAATGGATACATTGAAACAAAGCAAAATTGAAAAAAAAACACACAAAATTCAACAGTTTCCAATATGAACAGAATTTGCTAGTAATTTTGCTAGCAAGTTTCCATGTGAATTCCAATGTTGTGTGGTTTCATCAAAATTTGATGAATTTTGTTTAAACCAAAACACACAGGCCTTTCTGGTACATAGTGGATGACAATACATCCATCAGATGTAGCAGAAAGGGCTTAAAAATAAATTGGTACAAAAATTGTTTTTTTTGCCTCCAAGTTGCTAGATAATTTCCACTTTATCTATAGGGCCAACCTTTTTATGGTTTTCTTTGCAACCAAAAGGAATTGGCCCACAAAACTAAATTGAAGTGCAATATCCTATGGGAGGATGGTGCTGTTTCAATACTTTTAACAAATATTTAGTGTGAAAAAATTACCATTTCTGCACTTGGCTCACACAGCCAAAAATTTGTGAATTTCCGCATCTAAAATTCTGTAGTCTGGTATTCCATTAATAATGAAAACCAGGCTATAGGATTTTGGCCATGGCTCAATGGCCTAATATGGCAACCATTGGTGTCATGACATGCTCAAAAAACAAAATGGGGCTTCAAAACCCACAAAACACGGTCAAAAGGAAATTTTTTGTCATTGCTGCTAGCTTTTTGGTGCAAAAGCTAGCAGCAATGACAAAAAATTTCCACTTGAAGGTGTTTTGGAAGTTTTGAAGCCCCATTTTGTTTTTTAAGCATGTCAATACAACAATGAGCCTCAAAAAAGGCCATTATACAATGAGAGAATTTTTGTTGGCTGGAATTCAATATTAATTTAATACTAGACAATGGAATTAGCATGCAAAAATTTGCCTTTTTAGGTTGTCCTGAACCAAGGGCAAAAATGGTGGACTTTTACACACTCAATATTTTTAAATCTGTTAAATCAGCACCATCCTCTCATTGGGCGATGCACTTGTGTGCAGTTTGGTGGGCCAATTCCCTTTGTTTATGAAGAAGACCATGAGAATATAGACCCTCTAGATAAAGTGAAATTATCTAGCAAAATGAAGGCCAAAAATTCAATGTTTGTTCAATTTTCTTTTTGAGCCCTTTCTGCCACACCTGATGAATGCATTCTCATCCATCATATACCAGAGGGGATTCTGTGTTTTAGTTTCACCAAAATCATTTAATTTTTGATGAAACCACTAAACTGGTACTTTGCGTTTGCTAAAGAAGTTACTACAAAATTTTGTGAATTGTGCAAATTTTTTATTTTTTTGTGTTTTTCAACTCTCTTATCACTTCCATGTATTCACATCTCATAGACACAAAGACAAAGGAAAACATGTTGCAGAAGCATTGTCAAATCACAAATGGTTTTGACACTAATTGTCAAATATCATAATAATAATTTAGTTCAAGTAATCATCACATTGTTGAGAAATGAAATAGTATTAAGATTAAATAATAATATGAAAAAAATACAAAATATATGCATGGAGCATGATTCTTATACATATCCATTCTATTATGAGGCATAAAAGAACTATTCAAGTAGATAAAACTAAGAATTTTCCTGGTGAAATGTCTTCATTTCCCATTTCCTTAAGCGGAATCAGGGACTGTTTTTTCTTACCTGGGTAATTTACCCATTTCCTGGGTATTTTTTGGATAAAAGGAAATTACTTCTTTCCCAGGGCATTGGCAGGAAAATGGGAAAAAGGAAAATGAACCTAGCATTGGAACCTACAATTTTTGGTAGGTTTCAGATTTTGCATAGACCTACCCATAAGCCAGTATGGAAACCTACTATTTTTGGTAGGTTTCAGGATTGCCTGGGATATTGGACATTACACTGTACCACACCCCAGACCAATACACCTACCAGACACCCGGTGCCAGAGCTAATTTCTAGGCTGACACAAGTCAAAAATTATTTGCTAAGCTTGCAGGGGAACAGTTGGTGCAGTATGCAGAGACTGGTGTCAAAGATAACTGGAAGAGTTGATGAGATCTTTTATTAGAAACACAATCAAATTTGAAAAAACAGCTTTGTTGATAGAATTGAGTTACAACGCCAAGAAAAAATGATTATGTGGTTGACAAAAACTATCAGAAGCAACATTGTAATAATCCAATGGCAGAAAGATTTTGGTGAATTCTCTTTGGAAGTCATGTTTTGGGATTTGGGAAAACAATGATAACCGAGACACAAATACCTCAGAAAATTGCATTATTCATCCAAATTCCAGACAAGAACAAGTTAATCATTTTTTGACTGTTGTTCATAGGGTGCACATGCGCTGCATTCTTGCCTTACAATAACTTGCACCAAGTAGGAATATCGGCTAGTCTTACCTTGGAAATCCCAATAAAATTATTGTGAACCTTTTCAAAAAAATCGTTCTAAGTGCATGTCTTCAAAACAATAGAAATCGCGATGAACAGGAGTGTAAATTTCTCTGTGAAGATGTGGAAGCTTGTCAATATGCTGTTGCTTCAGCTCATCTCAAAATTCCCTTGAATGGGTGCCTGAAATTTAGTCAAGCTCATAGTATTTGCACCGTAGATTGGTGTGGAGACGATAACAGTAGCCAAGATAATAGTAAATACAAAACTAGCAGTGACGGGAAAGGGGTAGATTGTGAAAGAAAGTGCAGAGACATGGTTGAAGAACTGAAAGAATGTGAAAAGAGAATATTACAAAGAGAATTCTCAAAATACAGATTAGACGATGTGGTGTCTGTTTAGGTCACTGTGATTGCTTACTGTTAGGGTATGATCCTGCTACACTGTTGGATCATGCTCATATTTCATATGTCAATGGTTAGTATGATGGCGTATGATGATGGAATGCAATGAATTTAATTCTACGAATAGAGGGATTGATTCTCTGGGGGGGACTAAAGACAAAAATAAAATTGGTGGATACTGTGACACTATTAATTGTTTTGAAAATAATTCTCCGTAAAAGAATCCTTGGCAGTCGCTGCAATTCAATTAATTATGAATCTTCCATCTCGATGAGTGCATCTACCTTAGTATGAGTATTTTGTATTGGGAGTCGGTTTATTTGCAAACCTCGGCCATGAGTAAATGATGCGAATAACACAGGTTTGTTTGATATTTCTCCTACTTCATTCTCCTCGTCGGGAAATGTTTGTCGTGATATCCCAACTAGCATATGTTGCACATGATCTTCGTCTAAAAAATGTTGACTTTCCAAATGTTTCGCAATCGAAATCTTTTGTTGACCCGATGGATCCCAATTTCCTAGAAGTGCAGCGAATGCTTTTCTTCCACTATTTATTTTCATTGCTTTCTCGCTAACATCAATACCTTGCACCTTTGAACCATCCATACCGCATGATCGCAACAATTCCACAGCCCCACTAGGATCCACACGGTACATCTTTGGCCCCTCAGCTAAACAACCCACCAAAAGTGAACACCCAAATGGTCTCGCCCCGGCTTTCATCGTCTTTTCTTGTACTCTCTCTGCAATTCCCTCCAAAAACTCACCCGCTGATATATCTTCTCCATAGGTATAATGGTAATCCAACGCCAGCTTTATTGCGAAATCGCACAGAGCTCGCCCGTCAGCACCAACGCCGGTATGTAGCAAGCAGAGTGAAGAAGTCACGGCAATGATGCGCGGAGTGCCGTCATCAATTAAAAATGGAGAAGACGTGAGGAAACGAAGAGGGACTGCAAAATATAGACCACCACCTTCAGGAATCGCGCTTTGTGTGCGTGGATATGTCTCCGGGCTATCTCCTGCAAAGTTGGGTGACAGCTGTCCGCTGGATATTTTGTCGAATGAAGGGTCCGAATTGTTTGCTGAAGATGAGTGCACCGATGGGATAGAAAGCGCTACAATCGGAGCACCTAGCATTGAAGCTCTCGTGGCCCTTACTACCTGGTCAAGATTGCCCGAGGGATCGAAAGTAGTGAGGGAATATGAGTGCCGGCCGCCATAGATCCCACCTCCTGATCCTGCCGCCCCATTGTTGCTGCTGCTGATCGATGCGCTCGAGAGATGAATGGAATGTATATGAAAGAGTAAAAAGAAAAAAACGGCATGAAGATGGATCCTTCTAGTAAAGAATATTTTGGACAAAGATGATTTCGATGATGAAGGCATCTTTTTATGTGCCAACCTTTTGGACTTTTGGAAATGAGTGTGGGGTCAGGGAGACAGTGCAACACGATCATTTTCTTCGAAAAAAATTAGGGTTCTCT